>OMNV01029116.1:289454-318796 GCA_900303265.1 Brotula barbata | reverse complement strand
CTTTTTTTTTTTCTTATAACGCCCTGCGTGCATGTCTCTACAACATTCTCTCAGCTACTTGACGTTGTGGGCGACATTGCAAAAGCTGTCAACTGATGTGAGAAGGCACCAAGAAGTTACAGCAGCATAGTGAGCCGTGAAAATATAAAGTGGATTCAGGGTAAAATGTCATGGCAAATCTCTTTATGAGCCAACGGAAAATAATGTCAGCGACTTAGTTTGGATATGATTTCCCCAAAAATCATCGCATTTGTAAAATCGTTTACTGACACCAACTGGACTCCGCTCTAACCAAAATGTGTATCGGCGTCGCAGAGGGACATCGCGTTATGCTCGCAAACCACTTCACACAATCATGGCTGAACGCTTGAAGAAGGTTCGGCCCCAAAGATGTAATTCATGTTCATTCAAGTAATGCTTAAAGCTTTGAAGGACACGGACATACTGTATTGCACTGATGGATGTTGACAATGAAACAGAGACTATCGGAGACGCCGCAATGATTGATGTGGCAATATAGGTAAGCCCAAATCTGGTTGATACCCCATTAAAGAGGCTATGATTAGCTGATCACAGCTAAGACAGACAGCTGAAACAAACAGGTCCTCCACATTTGAAGAAACGTGTCGTGTTGTGGGGTACAATGAGTCACATAAACATCTTAATTGGAGTTATGACTAACTACAATCGTAGATGAGTAATAGACTTTGGGTGTAGATGCAAACTTAGCCACTGTCAGGCAGAATCTAATGAAATTTGAGCATTAACCATGGTAACATGTTGCTGCAGCAGCAGTTACCAGTGTGTGCTTGTTCAGTGATTACATTAAATGCAGCATACATAATATGGGGAATGCTGATGAGCCAAATACACAACAAAATAAACAAACAACGGATTTAACAGCAATTCCAGTGATTTGAAAGCCAAACCTCGAAGAGAAGACATTAATATATTTTTAAAAAAAATACTAAAATGAATGCAATAAAGTGCTCTCTAGCTGTGCTACCTTTGTTCCCCTCTCACGGAAACCGCTGGTCATCAGCCACAGCATCATTGAGCCTTCAAACATCTATCCACATATTGCATTAACAGTAAAATTCAGTTTAACAAATTGTACAAAAGCCTGGCTGCCACTCACGCTGTGTCCAGTAAATGAATTATGATAGCAAAACATTCCACTGATGTTTCACCTTGAAGGCCGACCTTGTGATGGCTATTCTCTGCTGATGCTTGCCAGAGATAAAAGCTATGAGCCCTTCTCACCCCCCATGCCAAGGACACACGCATCATCGCTTTACTGGCCTATCTGCCCAGGTGATGCATGGCTCCTATAGCCAGTCAGTCTGAGGCCGTATTTATAACAAAGTGTGTGAGGCAGCAAACAACTCATCATCGTCCATACTGCACAATCCCCCAGCTCACAAACTCACACGCACATACACACACAAGCTTTCTTATATGCAATGAGAATATGCTTTCTTTTTCTTTTCTTCTTTACCCGGCGTGTAATTAAAATAACAGCAGTTTCAGCATTTGTATCTTTTGATCTCTTATGAATGTCAAACACAATGCTTGTGTTTACGCTTAATTTTCTTCATAGTAATCATGGATTGATTTCACGAGGCAAACAAACTATTTTTATCTAACGCAATTACTGATTGAGACTCGTACCTAACACTCTGTGATAAATCTACGTCATTTTTTGATGAAGAGACATTTTGATTTCTTTTGTTGATAACTCATCCATTTTGATGGGAGTGAAGGTCGCTACATAAAAACCAGTACATAGAACAGATTTGGTTTTATCCAAAACCCGACATGCTGTATGTTACACTGCTACTCTGCATTATGCTGCTATCTTCGGGGATGTCCAATTATCTTCCATAAAACCTAAAACTGCCTATGTTCTGTGATTTTATATGATTTAACTGTGGTGCTAGAAAGAGAAAGGGTGGAAATTAACTGATTATTTTATCACCTGACGAGCAAACAGCACCAGGGTTTCGGTGACTTTTGTTTGGACCCAGCAAACTTGCCTCTCGACACGGTGGTGGTAGCTCACTATAGCCACTCACCTGTAAGTACAGGTGAGCAGAACACGGGTAAACAGAGCTGCAGCTGCTAGAAACAGCTAGAACTACACAAATTCAGATTTGCCCGCAAATTGTAATGAAAGCATAAAACACCTCAACTTCACTGCACTGACTGTTCCAGATTTATTATTGCGAGTGTTCTAAAAAAGCGGTGCTGCTTTTTCTGCTTTTTCAGCTGCAGAATGAGCCCAGATTTTACCTCTGGCCTTCAGAGGATAAGCAGGATCTGCCTCTGATAAGTCAATATACATTCTGCTTCATTACTGTGACATTAAGATGTATTCACAGAAACTATTTGTATCTTAGATACATTCACTCATTCACTTTCACAAAGATTTTGTGTGTATTGAAAGGGTTAATCGGGTCGGATCAACGTAAGGATGGGTGCTGAGAATGCTGCTAAATGTGTTTTAAGTGAGAAAATTGAGACTAAATCTACGCTCGGTGTCAGGGAGGACATCGTGTGACTGGCGGGGAAGTGTACGGCGAAGAACAGCCAATGCTTGAAATTCATTAGGTATCAGTGGGAGACAAAGCACTGACAGGTGTTTATGCAAATCATCGGCGAATGGATTCATCTCCCTAATGGGGAAAACAGCAGTCTCGGAATAATGTGAAGCATGTGGAAGTAAATGATAGTCCACTTGTGAAGTCGTGAGCATAATAAAAGCCTTACAGTGGGCTGTGATAGAGAATAAATTAATATTTCCACAGGTTTCTGTTGCTTAGCTATACTGGAGAGCATATGGTGTATTTTCTTCAATTCAATAAGCAATCTTATTACCTTGTAACTTAGAGGAATTACTGCATTTCTATTGGCATATAACCTACAACCAGCTTGTACATAAATTACCTTAAAACCGAAAGTAGGATTGAACTTGATACTACCATATAATAATATAGGAGTGGTTGTTATGCTGCACAGACATGTATCTCATCATACAATATTGCTAATCTTTAATTAAGAAAAAATAAACACAACTTTTGATGGGATAACGCTTGACACGGGTATCACTTAAAAGACGCAACGGTGGAATATTTGTTGTAGTTGACAACTCATTCCAGAAGCTTCTAGGTTTCAACACGGTGACATCAATTAACACGCAGTCTGATAAATATTCAGACTCCTTTTCAAACGCTGTCACGGGAGAACAAAATGGAGACGGTGCACGGGGCTTACATCTTATTAATGACTCATTTACTTTGATCACAAGCTGTCATTACTCTTTCATTGTTTCTTTCATTTTGGGCCATTCAGCATCTGCTGAGCGTGTGTATAAAAAATTTGGTGAGGCAAAGACAAAAGTTGCCAGAAACCTTTAAGTTTGATGAGTGTACGTTAAACACATGCCTGGGAGTGACGGTAATGCTTTGGTGATTTATGAAAGGCTTAATTACACTGTCGGCATTCATGCTGCTGAACCTGTCACATACGCGGCTATTCTACACAATAAAAGAAAAATGAAACTTGTTAAATATAGATTTTTTTTTAAATACTGTCTAGGTGAGGGCATCCATATATCAACACTGATGGTGGAATCGCAGAAGATTCACCCCCCCCACTTCCTAACTGTACCTCCTCCTATAACAGAACATGAGACACGACATATGTGGTGGCCATCCCCCTTGCGTTGAATCAAAAGGGTTCCTTGACATGATATTTTCATAGAGCATTCTACTTATGGATTTCCATCAGATTTTACAAACGTAAAACACTGTAGCTACTGTAAAAGGATCATCTTGTACTTTTGCCTTACACCTACACTTATGAGTAAAGATGCTTCGGGGGAGTCTATCATAATGGATACCAGGGTGTGACTGTGTAGGTTGCAAAATGCTGAGACGTTCTGGACACTGCAGCTCAATAGAACACGTCAGATTGGAGAGCTAATTCCTTTGATCGACTTATCAGGCAGACACACATCATAATAAAAGCAGAACCAGTGATTCTAGAGCGGTGGATCGTCAGTTCCTAAAAAAAAATGATAAGCTGCGGGAATATTTAGTCTGCATCTGCATCTCACCCAAACCCCATCTCTCTTATACTCTCAGTCTCTGTATGTGATCTTGTTTGTCACTTGTGGCTTGGCTGATTTTGCACTTGGACGTAACCTTGGCTCACGGGAGAATGCTCCACATTTGCATAATCTGGTTTCTAAGGCTACAGTTGGGATACAGCTGCAGTCTCAAACTGCCATGCAGTCAGCCCCCGGAGTGATGCAGTGCGAATTAAGCGTTCGCTGATTCCACAGTCATTCAAATGCAATAAACTCTTTCACCAAATCACTGTACATAAATGAGAACAGTGGGTTTGATATATCACACAGGGAAGAGACGATGTGACAAACAAACAGTGGTGTTACGTAAGGAGATTGGTAGATATGCAAAATGGCTACGATACGCTGACAAAAATATGTTCTACTGTTTTTACTGTACGGCACATTGAAAGGGCCAAGCTAAAATATCGAGTCGACAGCAACACTGCACTGAGTATAGATTTAAGAAGAGCACAATGGAAGTGGTAAAAGTGTGCGGGTCAAAGGGTTAAAGTGGAATCCATGAGTTAAGGAGGACCACATGGCTGTCAGTTGAACTGTATACCTGCTGACTGCCTTTGCTTACACCCGGGATCGATCTGGTGTTGGCCAGTTAACTCTTGGCCTCTTAGCCTTACACTAGGCTGCTGCTTGAACAAAAGTGAGGTGATGTGGAAGGACAGGCCGTGACTTTAAGCAGTCTGTGGAAAGCTTTTCAACCCTCGGCTCAGTGAAAAGCCTGGATCCTTTTCTGTGTCACAATATGCTTGGCTTTACTATTTTCACTTTTCCAACGCAAACAGCAGACAATGACAAACTGTGAATATTTCTGATGCATCCCAGATGGAATTCAGTATTTAGCTTTAATTGCAGTACTTCTATAAACTATAAGTTTACAAATGCATTCCGTAACCATTTATAGAGGGCCACATTTGTTGTTTTTAAAACAAAGTTTACATGCAAATGACAAAATAGATCAGATGTGCTTGCAAACGTGAAACCTGTTTGCACAAAAGCCACAGTTACTAAGAATTTGAAGCCCTTTTGTGGCACAAAGGAGCAAAATGCTGGTGTATCTACTCAACCCTTTTGTGCCTGTATATTGACAAAAAGTGGCTCCACTGAAAACTGCACATTTGGGTTAGAGTATTACGTACTCTGAGTGTTCAGATGGATGAACAGATCCATTCAAATGCACGGTGGAAATGATTATCATCACTGCAAACTTTAATAGGTGCACATTGAAAAGAGTTTGTTCAAACAGAAATAGAGCTGTTTTTGTCAAGCTAGATGAGAGACTATACACTAGACAACATATTTCTTACAAAAGGCCTTTCTTACCCTTCCCTCTCCATCTCATTAGTGATGTGCCAGTACGTCACTGCTCACGAGGCAGCCAAGCGTTAATTCGCGGTGGTGTGTTTAAACGTTGTCAGAATGGCCTCAAGTCTCTCAAACTCTGTCATATCTGTCATAATTCCTGGAAGTCAAACGTTACTGAGGTTTTTGTCGAGTAATTTTCTACATAAAACGGACAGTCGTCTGCTGTCTTATTATCTTATTAGTGACACTTCATTCAAAGGACATGCAGTTATTTCATGCATGCAGTTAATAAATATCACATAAAATGTGAAGTCATGCGGCAGCACAAAATTTTGCCCTTAAATTGAACTCCCTATAGCTTGGGCCAAACCGATTATTCTTTTAGATAAAGCTGAGGTAGAGCTGCACTAACCAGCATCCATTAGTACAGAATGTCTAATGTCTCCCACTCTACACACTTATGGTTTTGTGAACCTAATGTGATTGTGGTTCAGGGGCAGGAGGCAAATTCACTTGTGAATTAGCATGTTAAAGAGTCACTCTACGGTGATTCCTATGAGCTCTTCATATACTCCTCATGAACAGCTGCATCAGAACTATTACTCCACAGTCCGTGTGGTGCCACAGTCATGAGTGAAATTTCAAAGAATATGACCATATGCTTGATTATTTGAAATTCATTTCATGTATATTTTTATTTCTAATGAATCTCAGTCTTAAATGTTACCCTAGAAGTACACACATTCATTCATATTCATTCCGATTTTGTAATTTTCCTTTATTTTCTCATCTAAAGTTTTGCATTCTTACGACGCTCTTTTGACTGCGAGGAGTCACCTTTTAAACAACATCTGCGCCAGGACAACAACAACAGGGAGCGTTTATGCCTCAAGCATTCCACTGTGACCAAGCAACAACTGATATTCAGTGCACTTTGCCACAAACCTTTCACACCTTCCTCTAGCCACTAAATTTTGGTTTCGCAAATCTGAAGCCCTAAGAGCTCAACATGGTGGACAGGGACAAGAGTTTAAGGTGATAAGATTAAGCTTTCTGACTTGAAAATCCTATATCGACGATGGTTCACAACACAAACACAGACATCATAGACATAGACATCATTCCTGTTGTTTAAATCAGTTGCAGTAAGATTTTAATGTAATTTGATCCATATACCGTTTCACAGACTTTTTGAGCCTTCAAGTGACACATTTTATAGCTTTATGTTTCAAAGCAAGAATCTTGGTTTGTCGCAGCTCTACTGCACACTATATCTATTCCCCCACTTATTTTTTTCTCCCTTGCTCATTGTTATATTTACTTCACCCTTCGTGTTCACAGGCGTTCCAAGCACTGCTGCACAGGTGCTCACTGTCTCTGTGGTGTTAGGTTTGTGCCAAACACTGTGCTTAGTGTTGAGCGCAAAAAGCACAGTTTTAGACTAATAAAACCAAAGAACACTTGAACAAAGAATCTCCCACATGCCGTATGGCAAACTAACTTTCTAAAGATTTCACGGACTGTAAGCCCTCTTGTTCTTCTTATTATTCTTGCCTATTTTTGGTCACTAATTGCGTAGTCTATGCACAGCTTCTTCCATCTCAGCTCACACTTTCTTTTTGCCCCTCTTGACTATTTTTTTTATTCAGGACAGACTATTGTAGGCAGGTTTGCAAAATCTTGTAGTTGCCTTGGCTGTGCTCTGAGGAATATCCAGTGCTTTGTAAATATTAAATATTGCAAATATTATTCCCCTAATTGGTGCTCCACAGTAACCTCCGAGGTCTTTTGAATGATCCATTATCGTCTGTAGTTTCTTGTAAGAAAACATAATAATGAATCATGGGATCTTCCAGGTAATGCTACATTATAACTGCAGCCACGCTGTCTCTATTCAGCTATTTTTTGACACCAATTATCTGCATAGGAGCTTCTTTGGGCTTTGTCACACATGGCAAAGAATTAACATTTGTGGCATGTGTCGTTTATTGTTTTATATCCATAGTTGAATTAGATTACTTGTTGAAAATGTTCAATTTGGTGTTTTAGATCAGTGATCAACAGAAAAGTGCCTAATTACTTTGACTGTAAAGGGGGAGTAGAAAAACTGCTTTTATATATTGCCATATGCTGGACATCAAAAACCTATATGCATTACAGTAACTCTGGATGTGATGGGTATCAGTGGATGCTGATTTTTCCGGGACGCGTCCTGACAGACTGGAAACTTTGGGCTTTCACTAGGCTCCACTAAAATAAAATGAAGATGGACCCATTTGAGGTAACCACAGCAGAGCAGAGCATAGGTTAATGTGGAAAAACACGTAGATGTTTTTCTGCTGTGTTCTGACTGGTTGCTTCATTTCTGAGCTGGCAATAGCTGCAGAATGATAAACAATGCTGTCTGTATTTTCGTTACACTCGTATTGGGTGGGTGTGGCTAACAGGTGTGTTGAAACGTAAATTCAAATGTTGACATCAGCGTTTTTTGGAAGTATGAAGTATGAATGAGGTTGAATAATAAAAATCAGACTTTCTCTCCAGGATGCATTCAGTGGAAATCTATATAAAATGACACCAAACACATCCAGGATAAAGATAAATTTAAGGCAGAACAAAAACCCCAAAGCTTAAAAGGTGTTACTAATGTGAAAAGGCCCATTAAATCTATCCAAAGTCCTCTAAACACTGAACTGTTGCCCTATTACCAATGACTTTACCATTGTTTCAGGTGGTTCAAAAAAATAACAAATAATCAATAATCAGTTTATGCCTTCCAGGAATTTTCACTATCTTGTTAAAAAGATCCAAAACTCACTCCACAGCTGATGATCTAATTGGCACTTTAACAAATACAACGGTAGAGGTGGCACCAAAGCCTCATCCACGTCAGGCAGTAAGCTAAAATGAGAAATACCATCTGCATTATGCTGACAAAAAATATTGTCACTTCTTCAGTGATAAAAGGAAGAGCTAGATGCTAAACTGACAAAAGAGACGGTGAGCCACAATGCATTTCTAAGAGGCCAGCAATAAATGAATGAATAAATATAGACATACCTCTCAAACAATAAGTCAGAGGGGTTATTTTGCACAGCAGGGTAGAGGATATTGTTCTGGGAAAACGCTGAAAGACAACAAGCCCAAACTATCAATCATTTATTTGTCAGGGCCACCTCTAGAGAGGGTAAAACAAACAACATCCCAAATCTAATACTGCACTTTTACTTCTTATTTCACTGTATGTCCGCCTCTTAGAGAGGCTGATACAGAGAGGCATTCACAACAAGGACTTTACCACCGAACGTTCAAAGGCAACCCCCCACTGGCTTATGTGTTATATTACATTAATAACACGTTTGTCTCGTGGGTAGCGGAAGCTTGACAGCATTCTGGTCCCAGGTTGTCCACCCCAAGCTGCTCCTGTTTTGGGCTGAAAAGCACAGCAGGAGGAAGTCAGACAGCAGGAGTTCTGACTATCACCATCAACCACACACCGTCTGGTTGCTATGGCTGATGCTTAACTAATTCCTCCAAATTTAAAGACGGCAGAAGTATTAGTCATGATTCATTTAATTCCCAAGCCACCTTAAAATTATTGAGGTCCCTTCCCTGCCAATAGCTATCTATAAATTGGATATTTATACATATCACCCTCTGCTTTCATGGTACATTACTTTAAATCCTATTTAAATAAAAGGGGTTGGAAGATCATCACAAGTAAATCATTTATTTGATACACAATTAAAGAGTAGTCCAGCATTTCATTAAGGATTTTGATCCTCAACTGTAGAACACGAGATTTTTACTTAAGGCTTCAAAGTACTTCACAAGAATTACGATCACGTTGCAGAAGTACAAACATTTGCATGTAAAAACCTTCACGCTCCACTCTACCGTACCGTATTGAAGTATGCTTAAGTGACACTGTCTCGTCGCTTTTGGTCAGTCAATATTTGATTCAGTTGAAAATGAAACTCCTTTTATGTTTTTCTGCTCTGTGTGGACTGGACTTTTTTTTCCCTGAAAATATACTCAATCAAGAGAGATTCAACCAGTTAATGTAACAAGAAGTTGTTATTTTTTTTTTTTTTCTTTTTACTTGAGGAGTCGGTCAAGCCCCTGCGTTATATTAGCAGCAACAGTAACTGGAGCTGAACAGACATCGCTGTCTCTCATTGTTGTCCACGACTGTTCAGTGATAATGAGATCTTCTTGTGGGTTCGTGTTAAACTGATGGAATGGATGGTTTCCATCAGAAGCAGTTCAACATTTGGGCAGATGGCTAGGGACAGACAAAGCTCCGCTGGCATGAGCATGTTATTTGATTTGAAAAGAAAATCAGACGATCAGACGTGAGATATTGACACAGCTCACCTCTGCCAGGAATTGTGGGTAAGCTTGGCAACAGTTTGGATCTATTCTTGGAATTCGAACATCAAGTATCTGATGGATATGTCTCTTTACCTTTCAGTAAGAGAGGTAGATTACCTGAAATGTGTGCCTTTTACAAAGCACATATTTCAATAATATCAGTGTCATTATTAATTTCACTTTATCTGGTTTATTTATACATGTTTCCCGAGCTCTGCTGAAAGTCCAAGGCGTAAAACAGAACTGTAGTTTTTTAAAATTAAATATAGACTAGGGTAAAATATAAGTTTATCGCCTTGTCACAATATTGCTCCTTGGGAGATAAGCCATTTTGACAATAATTACACAGATTAATCTTGTGTTACCAGTCTGTTCACTAATCAGTTTGTCAAAGTCAGCCAGGTTTTTCATCCCAAATACAGCAGTGCCTCTAGTATGCCATATTTGTGTTTATTCTTCTTCTTGGCTTGCCGGATCTTACCAGAGGCAACCCAGAGGAACAGCCTGCCAAGTGGAGGGGGCCTGGCAGACTGTGACGCCATCCACGGGAGAGAGAATCATAGTTGTTCAGACACTACTTAATTTTAGCAGCGCCGAGCGCCTTTCGCCAATTTGCAACGCGGCCAAAAGGTGGCATAACGAGATACAAATTTAAAAGACTTCATCAATATATTGTTGATCAGTCTACAGTCGGGTCAGGTTTAGTTCAAGCTCCGGGCTCCAAGCCCGTTTATTAAGTCTTTGGTTTATTTTATAAAATAGTTTCTTACGTGAGTAAAAGCTTAAGCATGATAATGTACATAATATAGGATCTTAATCTGTATTAGTGAGGCGCTATCACACCGACACGTCTTTCTTTGAGCCTTAATTTAGTGAAATATTATTGTAATCAACACATTGTCAAACTACAGGAATAGAGTGAGCTGCATTGCCGGACAGTTTTACTAACGCGTCATCGTCTCAGATTAGAAACCTTCCTTCGTCCTGACATGGAGAGTCCCTGACTCCTTTACATCCACTCTGGATACCATACGCACACTGCTGAATATGACCACATGGTGAGTGGGTGATTTGGCCTTATTTTGTCATCGCGCTTCGCCTTTTAGAACATTGCTTTTTTCAGAATGTATTTTCACTGCTAATGAGCTGAACTGCAGTTCACGGGGAAGGGGAACGCGGACCAGCATTTTCAGATGTCTGCGTTGTTATCAGGTTCCACCCAATTAGCCGACCTAAAACTGTGAACATTTCAGCGTTTAAATAAATTGTAATCACTCTTGGAATGAGCAGATCGTAGCTAACTTTAGGCGACCATGCAAATCCAGACCAGCCCACAAAACTTGAAGTGCCAGACATTAGTTAGTTTGGGACAGATTTTCTCAAGTTTAATGTCGAAGTGAATTGAACGCGGCAGACATTCATTTGTTTGTAGACACGTTTCTTTTAAATGCATTGCAGACGATCGGACAACTGTAACACCAGAGTATGTGTGCTCACAGTCAGTTTCTGTTTGGCCATGCCTGTCCAATCGCATGAAGCGTAGCCTGACGCTGTGTTTGATTAGTGTTGGAAACTGGGAACAAATTTTAAAACGAGGAATTTTCAAGTTGTTTTTTTTCACACCAAGATAAAAGGGTTTCTTGTCAAATGAGTGTAGTTTTAATTCATACTTGATAATTGATTCAATTCATAACTGATAAGCTGTTGAATGCATCAGTTCTGTTATGCATAACTTATTTTGATCTATGTCGGTGCATTTTGCGGTACGTTTTGATATATGGACTTAAAAAAACAAACAAAACAGTTTTGTTCTTAGTTTAGACAAAAATACAAGTGCAATGCATGGACGGAAATAAGATTCTGTGATGAGAGGAATATGTGCACCACGAGGCAAATCCACCAGGTGAAGAAACGCACCCGGTGGTTTTATCTGATGACAATGTTCACATGCCTGAATAAATTAATCATTATCAGGAAATATACATCTGCTAATTAGAGCAGGTATGTTGTGATCTATGATTTCACCTTACATATGGCCTCCTATAGCCAATTTTGGGGAAAGCATGAACAATCTACGGTTTTAACATGTGGAATGATAACCTTAGTACCAAAACGAAGACGAGACATTTGAATGTTTTTTATAGTTTTTTTTCCCCCCTGACAAATTTTATTTAAGCTTTTAAATAACTGCCTCATCTATCCAATGTAATCAAGCATTTTTATTCTCTGTGTCTTTCCCAAGGACACACCGCTGATGAACACTCCGTGACGTATTGGTCACAGGATGGTCTAGTCCAAGGTCTCCCTGTTACTATGTTGACTTGAACAAAGCATTTCGCATATTTGCAGTGGAAAAACAACTTGGGAAGTAGATGAAATTGACTTTGTTGATCCTTGCTGTTGTGCGTTGAGCAAAACTCTCAAGTAAAACTCGGTGACACTAACACCACCAGGGCCAGAGATTAAATTCCCAATTTGCTTTAAAGAAGCTGGGACTTTATGATTGTGATTACAAATAAGCACTGCTGCGGCAGCAAGTAAAAAGATACTACAAAGACGCAACAGACAAAAATAAAAATGAGGAGAAAAAAAGTAGCCACAATATCCATGTCATATATCAAGAAAGAGTGGAAATATGACTGTATGCACATACTGGCATGTAGAGTAGAAAAATACAAAGAGGAGATGTTGGACAAATGCCATGTGTTTTTTTGGGGGGGTTATATTAGAATTGAAGAGTTGACAGAACATTTTTATTTCATTACAGCTGATCCCTTGTGTTTTTATATGGATTGTTTGATGATGGCCATTATGTGAATTATCCGTCAATGATTACTGGAATCATGATTGTTATGATTATTATTATTACTATTAGCTGTAGTGGTATATTGTTGACACTATACACTATATACAGCAAAGGCAACAATGCATAGACTAAGTAATGATTGGGGTTAAAGAATGTCGGTAATATTGATCTTTCAGTCTAACTTCAAGCTTTAATGGGTCATTTTGGATTTTTTTCCACATACAGCCTTTTGAATTACTCACCCTTTGCTATGCAGTGCTTCGAAGTTAATCCCGGATCAATATTTTCTATTCCTGAGAACAGAATGCCACTCCATGGTTAGCTGCTCGCTGGCAAAGAGCATTTAGTGTGGCAATGAAAACAAATGCCCCTCAAGAACCTCAATCCTCAATTCACACTTACAAAACGAGAATCCCAACAAGTTATGTCCAGGCATAACGCTCAGTGAATTCCGCGTACGGATTATTTTTTGATGTTGATGAAGAACATCTGTTTTCCTTTCCTTCAGCGTTTCCCTGAATCCCTTTTGACAATCCAGCAGTCCGGGTTTTAAGTATGTGGGTGAAGAAAGTGTTAGCAGTGGTGTGGGAACTTTACTCTAGCGTGGAGAGCAGCATCATTGTGTTCAAGTGCTTATTTGATCAGAATACATTGTTTATCGTGTGTGTGTATAGCTGGATTGACTAGGTGGCAGGTAGTAAGATGTACTAGACAGAGAATTTCTGATCGTACTTGTTTGAGCAAACATTTTCCAAAGCCATCAGTAGTTTAGTTTAATTAAATGCCACTTTACTTTCTTAAAATGTACAATTCTAATAGTCAATGATACTTTCTACCATTACTGCCACAATCTTGAGAGTTTATCGGGGAAAGATTTTAGAAATGGAAAGGAGAAATCCCAGTTTCTGTTGTTTCACCTATTTTTGTAGACATTCAGATATATATCTTTGCACAGGAGTTTGGCTTGAAATGGCTCAGCCGTCCATAAAGTGCTTTTCTCTGTGCAAGAAACCAGTTTCAGCTTAGTTTAAAGAAATGTGTGGTCCTGACCTGGGACATCATAACCACCCCCTCAAAGGTTCCACATTGAGTCTGTGAAATTTTAGGTCTACTCAATTTGTCAGTTTTATTATTTTGATCGGTTTGCGTGGCTTGTGGTTTGCCTGTGAGCAAAAACATACAGCCATCTAGAGAGGATATTTCATTGATTCAGGTATGAGACCTGAGAGTAGTTTCATAGAAAGATCACATCTTAATTAGTGATTTGCTGAGTGACTTCATCAATAAGGTTCTTCAGTGGTTAGTACAGTTCCCCAACTATACTGAGGAAGCTATTGAAGCAAGATTTATTCTATTTATATCTAAATTCATATCTTCCCTCCACTGAGTAGAGAAACAAATGGAAAACAAATTCTGACAAACCATTATTTGTAAAACCTTCTGATGGCTACAAATGGAACGAAATAACATTTTCAAAAGAGTTCCTCTTAGAGATAAAAATAGTTTCGTAGAAACTGTGTCATAAAATATGAAGCTGCTGCCAATTGCGAATATGTATCAATACATGGAAGAGTTGAAAACACAATCGGACATGAGTGATGAGTGCTGGGCATAATCTGTGTGTATGTACAATGGTGATGTTTGCTTACAGTTTAATATTTTCTCATATTTCTATTGCATGTTATACTTTACTTTTATCTCTTCAGTTTGCCACCGCTGAGAGTGCTACGCCCATGAAGACATTTTGAGAAAAGTGCACAGCTTCAGCTTTAGTCAGCTGAGGAGCTCTGAATTTCTACTTCATATCAAAAACAGCATCAGTTGAGATGAACTGAGGAGGAGGAAGATCTGAAGAAGTGGAGACAGATGGAGAGGAATATAAGATGTGGACACTAAAAACCGCTTTCTTAAACAAGTTACAGCAGGGATTATCTTCTGGGCTATTTTTCTCAGCTGAAGAAGCCACTGTTAAAGACCCTCATGAATGTGTGCTGCATTGGCACTGCAGACAATCTTTATTTAATAGCGTTCAGTAGCTTAGTTTAGTGTACAGGAAATCCCTCGACGGCTCTCTGAGTGTGATCACAGATAATGTTCACTGTCCCCTGTACCCTAAACCACAGTTGAGAAACTTGTTGCTGTTGAGATAAATAGTTTATTTAAGGTGGCACTACTTAATTACAAACATTACAAACATTACAATACGGCTGCTGCATGTCTGCTGGTGTGTATTCTGTATTCGGCTAATCCCACCATACCATCTCTTTAATCAATAAGTCATTTTTAAAATTAATCATATAGACAGGAGGAATGTTAATAAACAAGTTGTATCTGTTCAGTAATACATTTTTTCTGTCTTTTTAGTGTAGGGCAGGCAGAGACCATAAATGACATTTGTCCCTTAGTCTTTATTTATTTATTATTTTTTTAGGAAATTTATTTTTACAATTTATATTTTGAAGCGTTTATCTTGACTTACTGTACTTTCTGATCCGCATCCAAATCCATGCGGGGCAATAATTTAACAAAATGAAAATTAAAGCAGAAGATAGTAAACATAAGATTTTTGCCTTCATATATTGCGGTGGGATTAGCTTCTGATGAGTCATTCTAATGAAGGCAATGAAGTGTGACAGTAATTGTTAAAAAGTACTATATTCAAATATCTGCCTGTGCTCAGTTGGTCCGGCTGGGGAGTTATCAGACTCAATCCTGTGTTAAGTTGAAGGAGCGCTTGGTAAAATGGTAATTTATGTGTGCATCACAAGTATTCAGGGGAAATAGTGAAAAACGCAAAACAGAAGAAGCTCACAGGGCCTGTAAAACACTGATTTGAATATACTTAACACCGTGTGCTTCAGATTTGTCGAGTACTACACTTGTTACGTGCAATATTTAGAAATTAAAACAGATCACATCGGCCCTTTCATTTGACAGTCACCAACACATTCACAATCTCTCATTTTATTTTATACGTATATATACATATATTATACTTAATGTTTTGTCTCAATCTTCATAAAAAATTGACAGAATTTATTCAACACCACAGTCAGAAAGAATCTGTACTCTCATGAGTCGTGTATCTAAATTCAGTGGTCATCTCCAGACGTCAAACTCCACATCTGTAATTTATACATTCCACACTGGCGGGATCCCCGATCATCTAACCTCTCCTCCATCTGTAATAGCTTCCCTAGCGAAGGTAGGTTTTTCTTTCAGCTAGTGTATTGCACAGCTGGTATGCGTTACGTTGTAAGGAAACTCAATCAGAATGTGTTTTTGTCAATATGCCCACTATTAAAGCTGACAAACAACAGATACCTGTACAACCCGCAGGACATGATCGCTCACAATTGCCAGTTGAGAGAAACTGACAAAGGACAAACAAACAATTTGATACTCTCCATGAAAGCACTTTATGTCAACCTGTCTACATGTTGTTTTCATTTTCTCCGTACTGGAATAAAAATGAAGCAATAATTTTCTCAACAGTAGAAACATTTTACAAGAAATGTACGCTGAAACCATTTACAGTGGTTTTATCTGTATGTAGTGCAAAAGAGTAGTCCAACTACACAGGTAGGTAGGTTGGTTGGTTGGTTGGTTGGTTGCACATTTATGCAACTGAGATGCTGCTCTGAAGTTAGCAAACTAGAGTATTCTCTGACCACCACATCCCCGTCTGGGTCTTGGCTTGACACAGACATGAGACATTTTTACTCAGCTACCTTAGGTCCACATCTGACTGTCCCAACAATGGGGTGTCTGCCCGATGAAAATAAATGCCCTTCTTTTGACGACACTGTTCAGCTCTGAGTAAAAGTCTGGCTTCCTTTACTGTCCAGTGATTGATCTTTGTACACAATGCTGAAATTTGGTTTCAACTACATTTACCAATAGGTAAGAATATAAATACATACATACACAATTAAGTACAGACAGAAGGCGATGTGAAAAATGGGCTTCCATGTCAATATTTCTCCTTGTGTTTGAGGTTGCATTGAGGTTAACACATTGAGGTTAACGTGTTGTTAGTTAGAGATGACAGTAAACAGCGCAGATAAAATAATTTCTTCATCTGATGACCTCAGTCGCCACAGATAAGTCAATTTCAAGTCAAGGTTGGAACAAGACAGGCTATCCACAGTGCATCAGTGCTAACCAGCCTGATTGTTACGTGCCTGTTGTATGCCAGAGGACACAGAGGGGAAAATAAGCCCTGCTTTCTCTGGACAGACTGTTTGAGAGAATAAATAAATGCTGCACCTGACCTTGTCACTGCCACCCCCCATTCACATTCCTGAAAATACGCGCTAGACATCTGAGGTCGTCCATGACTCTGACAAGTCTGTAAGCTATCTGGCAGCTGTCAGTCTTGATGCAGCCACTTGCAGGAGCCCCAGCTGGTCAGCTCACCCTTATTTATGGGATAGAATTGAGCGGCTTCTCACTCACCTGTTCCCTTGCTCTCCTTGTTATTGGTTAATGTGATTGGAAAGATTCAATAATGGCATATGATGTATTATTTATCAGGTTGAGTTAGACATGGCTTATTGAGTCAAGTTTGTCCCGCTTCCTCCCCTACGAATTGACTGTATTTTCTTCCTCACAGCTTGACATACACAGTGGTAAAAGTCAAAACTGCACAGAAACAGACAAAGAACAAAGGAAGCAAATGACAGCTTTAAGGTCGTCTGCTAACTTTATCTTGGAAATTTGGAGACCCTAGATTATTAGTTTCACCACGTTGGCAGTGACTGCTGAGTGCTATGTCTGCAGGCCTGTACAATTAACATACAGCTCCATCTAGCCTCTGGCCTAAGAATAAGGAGAAGGCAATTATAAAAACCAGCCTGGTGAGAGCAAAGAGAATGACACAGCCATCTCCTCAATGATATTGAATTGAGAAAACACTGGAGACATTTAAATGAAATTATTGAAAAATGGGCAATGCACAGGCACCCGTGGTCAATTTCATGATAACGCTGCCACCCCAGCACTACCAGCACTTTTAAAATTTGGCCAATTACTCGTGTCTAATATAGTGAAATGTTGTCCAAACTAAAAACAACCTTTTCAACACGGTTGCTTGAATTGATAAACTAAGCATTTGTAATAAAACATTTTTTTAATTCCACATTTGTTTTTGCTTCCATTTTTAAAACTAGAGATAAGTGATGTCAATCACTAATTGGCGTTGGCTATGTATACTGCCTTATCACAGTTTCCAATTAGTGGTGCGAACTCACAGTGTAAGCTGAACTGTGCAAAGTGAACTGCCAAAGTATGCGGCCTTTGTTCGGTCTTGATAAAAATGAACAGGCGTGGTTACCTTAACATAATTCTCACCTGTTGAAAATGAAAATTTTATACCATGAGCGACTTCTTAACTGGCTGATCAGAATTCGCCTTTTGATACATTTAGCTGTGCCGAGGGAGGACTTTTGTGGTGTGTGGGTGGACCGGGACCCACTGATGTGTCAGAACATCCACTTGTTTCCAGTGGCAATTGACTTGTTGCTCTTGGAGCTACGATGAAGTGAGCATGCAGCAAAATGTAATGGCCGAAGCATACTGATAGTGCTCACAGCTTTGAGAAACGGAGCTCAGTGCAATTGCAAAAGGTTGCCAACAAATATTCAGACACAATGTGGCTGATTTCCTGGGGATAGGATGCCAGAATTGTTTGACATCTTATTAGGTCTTAAGATGTCTTGTTTAAGAATGCTGTGAGAGGCTTGGCTAATTAAATTGGCTTATGAACAGTGTGCGGCTGCTGTGCATTGTGCACTGATGTGTCTGGGAACAAGCTGACAAATATTCAATGCTGGAACGTCTTCATAATGAAAGGTGTTTTATTTTTATTTTTTTTTATTCATGCTATAGCTTCCTTCCCACCAGCCCACTAGTTTTGATTTCCAATGATGCAATAAACAATAACAACAATAGAATGCGTCAATTAATTGCATCAATGGATCAAATAATTTTACCTCATTGCAACTTCACTTGCAAGACAAATGCTGGCCGTAAAGGTCCTGTTGCAGATTAATTTGAGACAGACGGGTAAAAGACAAGTCATCACGAAAGAGTATAATTTCTGTGATAAACCATAATACAAGCGACACAAGTTGCGGAAATGTTGAAGTCTTTATCAAATGTGACAGACTGCTGTTCTAATTGTTCATCATTTTTCTCCAGTTGAGAACCTGGTTTCTTCAGTGCCTATGTCGAGGACTTACTTTCCCTAAACCTCTTTGGCATCATTAAAATAAGCATGCTGCTGGAGGTGAACAAGGGAGACCAAAGCATCTTGAGAATGTGAGCATGAGGAAATGCTCACAGTAGAGGCTAAGAAAAGGTCACCTTGACAGAAAAGAATTAGAAAATGACAGAAATGTCAGGAGGCATTTTTATTAAAATGCCAATATTTTGCTATATCATTCTAAGCAGGTCATCAAGATAAGACCTCTACACTGTTTTGCCTTTCTGTCAAGTTCTGCATTTTCTATGAGAGGAATTGTGAAGGTCCGTTTCTTCTCAAGAATGGAAACACGCTTCGACGGCTCATTTTCACAGTCTGGAGTCATATTGTAACTCTTTGTTAATTACTGTAAAACTTTCAGGTAAAAGAACACATTGTTTTGCACAATATTGTACGTATGATTAGATAATCTGAATGATCAAGCGTTTGTATAATTCTTCAATTGCAACTGTCCAAATGGCAGATCCTACAAATATGTGCATACACACATTTACTCACCAATGCCACAGGCACAC
The DNA here is from genome assembly GCA_900303265.1 of Brotula barbata. Classification (NCBI taxonomy): domain Eukaryota; kingdom Metazoa; phylum Chordata; class Actinopteri; order Ophidiiformes; family Ophidiidae; genus Brotula; species Brotula barbata. Next base: position 299,384 of record OMNV01029116.1, on the reverse strand, counting down.
ACACGCCAATTTAGCTTTTGGTTTAATGCAATTTTGTGTCAGGGTATGAGCTACTCTGTTTACTGAATGAGTTTTTCATACATTTTATTTCCTTGCAGGTACATTGTGAAATTGATGGAATATGTGTCAAATCATTTTCTGACATCTGCTCATATTCATCAGCTGCTGAGCCCCGGCATTGGTTCCTTCATTAGAGAGGTAACACAAAACTCCATCAGGACTTGATGTCCCCATAGCACCTGAGCTAAATTGGATTTTAAATAAATGCCAGTGAGTTTTACATTAATTTTAGACAGCAGAAAAAAATGTTTATCAGGTTTGAGCAGAAACACAGACTGTTTAAAGTCACATCAGGTTTCCTATCTGACAATGAATTGGATGCGAGTTGAGATTTATAGTGTGGCCTAGTGTTATTATGACTGCTGTTTAGTTTTGATTTGTAGGCATACTTAGCGATTTAGCTGAACATCAACGTGGTCATTTTCATTAATAATAAAATAGACACCAAGTAGAACTGTTAATTTCTTCCAGTGTTGTACTCGCATTTTGTCTTAATTGCAGTAGAGAAGCATTTATGCTTATCTTTTCTTTGGATTAAAGTTATAAAACAAGTATGGCCACTGTCATATTCAAACTTTTGTAGACATCCCAAGTTTAGTGTATGTACGTTAATCTCATTCATTGTATTATTACACTGTTGTTGTGTGTTACACTGTAAACTATCCAACGGTCCTGTGGATAGTTTTATTGCTACTTCACTTCTCAAGTGCAGATTTTTTCCTCCCTCGCAAACAAAACTAATCTGTGATGTGCCAGCATTAATGAAGCAAATACTTGGTAGGCAAGAGAATACAATGCACTATGTAGATTTGTCGGAATAAAAAAAAGTAATGATATTTTAAACACTTATCCCTCCATCTGTTTTCCAACAGTTAGCTAGTAAGAAGAAAAATGTGTGCCTGGATTCCAAGTGAGAGAAAAAAAGTCAAAAGAGTCCATTAAAATATGTTTCTGAAAATATTCTGGTGAGATATACTGTAGGTCACGCAGTTGCTTCATCTTGATTAATATTTGAGCTGTGGCTAGTACAAAAGCTAGTTCACAGTACAGTACAAAGAGACTGCGGTGTTTGTATGGGCAGCAGCTATCTGAGGCCACACATTTGTGGCCGCTCAAAACTCCTGAATCGTGTCAACAAACTTTTGAAGACTTTCAGGCGATAGTGAACTGTAAACAAACATTCAAGGTTCAAAACTGACATTTCACTGAATCACATTAATATTAAACTGAAATAATGAAAGATATTGACTATTTCCAGGTAGAAAGAAGGTGAGATTGAGGGAAAAGGTCAAGCAGTGTTGTCAAAATTATGCTACGGTGCTAAAATATATAGCATTACCCGGATATATATATATATATATATTAAATGAGCTAACATGCACGTTTAAGTGAGCTGATCCAAATGTAAGTGGGTCCTCTATGGAGATATTGTGTACTGTGGTCTCAAAAGGTCAGTCCAATCACAGTTTCCATTAGCTTAATTTCATGTACGTCAGCGTGGCCAATGCACAGCCTCTCTTCTTGGTGTTATTGCACGCATTGTATCCTCACCTTTTGACGTTTCTGCTTCTCTGATCCAAACACACTTAATTTGTAAAACCTGTAATAACTAAAATGAAATCCAGTCCATCTTACATCAAAACTAGAAAATTATTACTATTATTATTATTGATCGTTTTTCTACACATTAACGTGAATTGGTTTAGAAAGTTTCATTGGAAACAATGCATCAGCAAAAGCTGTAGTTTTGTTCATTGTTACTTAGAAATCTATCTGTTCAAATCCATCTGGGAATGGGAGCGATTGTGTGATCAATATCTCGGGGTAGTGACCTGATCAATTTCTCTGCTGCAAAAGTATATTATTTTCTGAGAAGAGAACTTTTGACCTGATAGATTGAACAGAGAGACAAACCAGCCCCATGGCCACTTGCTATCAGAGATATCTGTCTGACTCCATTTTTTAAAAGCAGGAGAGCACTTTAATGCCTCCAAAAATGGATTGTGGGTAAAATACATATACATGTGCATACATACAAAAAAAACACCCTGTATACATAAAGTTTATACTGCAAGTAGGTTTGTTTAGTGGATGTAGGCTCTTTCTGTTTCTGTGACACATAGATGATGCAAGTAAATAAACATAAATATTTAAAATAATGTTTATCTCCTTGCTTATTTTAGCTATCTTATTGGCATAACGTGGTGTGTGCACAGCACATTTCCAGCTACATTATTCATTTATAAAACAAGCCTTCCAAGTTAGCCACTCTGCACTGCCGCAGACAAATCTGTCAGCACGCTGCTTATCACTTACTGTACCACGCTGTGGCCACAGCAAACACAGTCAAACAACAATGAATTTCATCAGTGGAGGTCACCGCAACAGGAGCACCAGATTTTATATGTGCCTCAGATGTAAATATTAATAAGAGCCGGACTCCGCACCCAGACAAGTGGGTAGAAGATTCTTATCTTTTATCGTATTCTGTGTGAACAAGTCACTGCCACAAGTATAAATTAAATCAGTCAAGTGCACATGCTCACAAAGAATAATGCATATCGGTCATCATCGGACTAACACCAGTAACTAATATCATCTACATAGGCCTCAACGAGGCGCCGTGCGCAGCACACACACACGCACATGTGAACACATACAACTGCGCCCGGGGACCAACTCCAGATCTTCCGCCTTGCCTTGGTCAAGGGCAGTGGCAGGAGTGATTAACTTAACACACACGGTTTTGGGCGTGGGGGAAATTGGAGCACCTGGAGGAGACCCGCGCAGACACGGGGAGAACATGCAAACTCCACACAGAAAGGGGTGGAGTTAAACCCCGGGATTTTAACCCGCAACCTTCTTCCAGTGTGGCAACAGTGCTAACCACCACGCCACTGTGCTACCGTGCTGAAATAGAAAACTCTCTAGGGATTCATCAAGACTGGATGTGTACAGCATTGCAATGTTGCTCTGTTTCTAAAAATCTTTGAAGTCTCTATTTCACAGTCAATTTGTGTTCATGTGCCCGCTTCCAAATGCTGCCATTGACCAATCGATCAAGCTCACTTCTATAGCCAACTGATGACAACAGATGCTGCTGTTGGCGAAAAAGGACTTATCCACAATGTTCAGAAACATAATCCATATAAGATACACCATAATTAACACTGCAAGAACGACATAAAGAAACAATTGATGGTGTGAAATGGTTAACAGTTAATACGCAATTTGATTTCTCCATCAATTCACTCACAATGTTCTGGGCAGAACCAGTGTAACGTTAGCCATGAATCTTCAGTCATAGCATAGGTAAGTTCTATTTTGGAATACACAGGATACATGAGACTTTCTCTGTGCAGTTGAGAAGAAATAACCACATGGATCCATACAAACCAGATTGCCAGACCACCGGCAACTTACAAAAAAATTGCCAGTGACAGTTCAAATGTACATTTCGAGAAAATCACCACTGTCATTTTAGGCTGCTAATGTGTTTTATGAATAACGTACCTGACATGAAAATGAAGCATGAAGTACAGCCTCTTTCAAGGGAAACATTAGAAGAGATAAAAGTAACAGGCTGTAATGAGGGAAGGAACATGGGTAAGCGATCTTATCTGACCTTATGGACACATTAGATCTGGCTGTGTTTTATTAATTACTACCATTACCACCAGAAACTGAACAACACCACTTTATTCAGACTTGATGAATTGGATTGCATTAGATTGGTCATATATGTCTTATTAGACACAGAGCTATAATGAAAAGCCTGAATTTGGTGAGTAAACAATGAGGAACTCTTTTAACCACCTGTCACTTTATATTCTACATTTGTTATGCGTCTGCCTGTGTGTGTCTGTATGTGCTTTATGAAAGGCTCCCTCCATATAACTGAAATTCTATTATTCTAAAGACACATTTTATTGCTGAATGTGACACTAAAAAGAAAAAAAACGCAGTTTACCTGTGTGTTGTTTTCAATCCATAGAACCTTATAATGAAGACCAATTAAAGGGTACAGGCTGGAACCTAGCTTGGCAGTAGCAGAATGAATACATTCTGACATGCCTCATAGCACCAGGATAATTAGGTGAGCTGGATGCAAGAAAAGGGCTGCGCGCATGTTAGACTGCAAGGAAGGAATTGGCACAGACCTTTTGGAAGAAGGTACAAGATTGGCAAGAGTCACCAGGGAAAAATGTTTCCCACAGGGCAAAATAGCTGCGGGAGCCAGGAGCCACTGGCAAGATGTTTTTGAGGCAGAATAGTAATATTAGAGAAAAAGTCATGTGGGCTTCTTGGCAGAGACTCTTACAATAAATGTGAACGACACCGGAGGTTACATTTAACTTTTCCCTATTTGTCAAGAAGTTAACAAACGGGCAAATTTGTATGGGAACACCGGTAAAATCAGCCAAACAATTAATTCAACAAGGAAAAGCAAAGTTTCTAGACAAATCAATATAAATAAATAAATAAACAAATAACAACTCTCACTTATACACACTGTGAGTTTAGGGGGAAGTTACAGAAGGGCATACAGAGAGAACTCAGTTATAAAATCTGTCATTCACAACCATATCTCTGCCTTTTCCAGCATTAAAACTAATGACATTTACAAAGACACATTTTCATGCACTTTTGACCAGCTACACAATGATCCACTCAAATGTCATGTCCACATCTTTTTTTTTTCTTTTCTTTCTGAGAATAATAAATGCCACGCAATATTTCACCTGAAAAAATTCGAATGAATTATCTATACCAAGTAAAACTACAGCAGATCCCTCGGGCGAAAATAGTTAAATGAGTCTGCTGGGGAAACAGGGTCATCACTTCATCAATCCTTGCCTGTCGCCAAAGCCTAGTAGTGCTGCACCACTGAAATTCAATCAATATTATGTAAAGAAGATCTTTGGTTCGTTGTATCTGGTTGACAATATCCAGAGGAATGGTTAGGAGCTAACACAGTGTCTAAAAGAGATGTTGTCCATCTGCTCGTGACATTCAAAACATTACTATTTTGGTGGTCCAAGACCAAGTCCAATTTTCCAACACCCTTCCATCTTTTTAGGAAAATATGAGGATTTGGAACAAACAGCTCATGGACAGAAAACAAAGACGCAGATTAGATGCCATGTGTGGTTTAGAAAGTTTCAGTATCTATCTTTATGACTGTAAACAGAAGAGTCATTGTTTGTTTGTTTGTTTGTTTGTTTGTTACAAATACAATTCGCATTTGGCAGATGCTATTATCCAAAGCGAGATACAGAGTGCAGTGTCAGTTTACAAATAAACATTGATATCTGCAACGCTGCATGGATATTGTTGATATATATGATGTAACGGTAGGTCGTAAGCTGAGCGAGTCCGCGGTCCACTTGACAGTGCCTGATTAGACCACTTGGCAAGGTCCATAAGATGGATTATACAGTATTTCATCACACACCAAATGTGACCTTTTATTACAGGCCTGTTTCATATTAAATTCAAAATTAGATCCTGTTAATTTGTGGTTGAAGCATACTAAATGAAACCTTGAAACCATGAAGTATAGTGCTGAGACCAAGAGATATAGCAGTATTTAATTAGGCGAACCAGTGGCCTGTCCATAAAATGAATGAAGATTTCAGGACAGTAGCAAGTGTGTAATTGTGTTTCCGTGATAGATTATCAATCAGGACACTGAAATATGATCATTTGATTAGTTAATATATCATGATCAGGATTTGTACTTTTTAAGCATATAGTACATACTGTATAATTAAAAACTATTGCGCTACAATCTGATAATGTAGCACTACATTGCAGAAAATGTGATGCAAGTGTGCAGCAATATAGACTATGGCGAATGTAAAATTTTTAATGTAGGGGTGAAGCAAACCTAGTTTTTTTGATAAGATTAGATGTTAGGTGATGTGAGGCGGCTTTGCTTCTGTTCAAAAATAATATTTAAATTTTAAAAGAAGCATTTTAAAAGTATGTGGGGGTTTTTTTTAACCTCCGTCCAAATCAAGTTGTATCAAATTGTGTCAAGTCTATGCTAAATTGAATCATCGTCAATATATCATTGTTTCAATCATATCAAATTGTTAATTGTTTTTGAGTATCATTTTTCTATTGATAGTACATTCCAGTAAGATATTGAAGATAGAGATCCTCTGCCTTCTATTTGAAGATTATAATGTCACTGATAATTTATTTGTATTTGGTGTTTGAATTTACTATAAGAAAAAAATAATCTTAGTTACTGAAAGCAAGCAAATCAAAACCATTTATTTTTGGACTGATACTTCACAAGTTCTTGACAAGAACCAGCGTTTTACCCTGTAATAGCTTGCAAATTATGTCCACCTTGTCACTGGATTGTGCAAGGTCCCCAAGCACATGAAACAAGCATTCTAGGTTATATTATGATTTACATGTTATATTTTAATTCTAATAGTCATACAAATTGTTAGAGAAATAGTACCAAAGAGAAACAGCCATTTTGTCATCTGCTCTAAACCCACTGGGGTCAGGGTTGTCTTTTTGGCACAAATAGTACATGGCAGAGCTACTTTAAGCGAGTGAAGAGGCAGAAAAATGATACAGTAAATGTTAGATTGAGGAAACGACAGGCACTGTTACTGTCAGATAAGGAGAAAGCTGAAATGGTGGCATGGTAGCACGCCGCTGGGAATCACCTGCATGACAGTGAGGTGAAAAAAATTGGGAACAACAAAAAGGGAAAGAGGACCTGCACTGAGATTTGAGAAGATCATGGAATGACAGGTGGATAACAAAACGCTTATCAAACCCTCTATCTGTATTTTTAAGCCCTGTAACATTGATGTTTGTGAGCTGCGTTCAGAGGGGTAGAGCAGTTTACATGCAAGTTGCTTAAGTAGTAGTATCCATTCAATTCAACCAACCCCACCCACATGAGCGTAGCCAGTCCTGTGCATCTATTTTCATTTGCAATTCAGCGTTGAAGTCACCTTTCTTATGCGTCTGAAGAGCCCGAAGCCTGGGCCACATCTTTTATCCAGACGAGTGCTGCAAGGTGGTATGGGAAACACCAAATTTACGACTTAAAAGAAGTTGTATTCGCTCGTCGTAATCCTGTAATTCTCGGTATATATACCTGTGTTCTCACAGAATAGACAAGCGTATAAGAGCAGTGTGGTCGTATGTACCGTTCAGTATATATCGCCTCCTTATTACCACGCATATGCAGCGTAAACTCAGACTGCTTCAACCTTAGTCAGACCGCTCCATGTATTCACCCAAACATTCTTGGTCTGACTGATGGTCACAGTCAGACTAATATCAGAGCATTGCTGTGCAGGTGAAGATATCTACTCCCCCTCTCTCACTTGGAGAGAGGGGCAACGTGTCAAAGAAAAGTCAACAATATGAATTTTGATCATTGTGTCCCTGTGCAGAGAGAAAGGTCTGTGTAAGTCTCAAGACTCCAACTGCCGAGCAGATGCCCCACTCTGGAGAAGCGGCAGTAAACATCGGCAGCATTATCAAAGGCCTCAGCTTGCCCTGCTCTCCATCAAGTCTACATTCGGCTAATGCCTGCATCTGTAATGTCCCAGAGGCTGCCTTATCTCCCCCGGCCACTTGGATTCATTGCCAACCTCCAGTTCATGGCAAAGCTCTGATCTGAAGACAAGCTCGCTGTGTGCCAAGGTGGGCAGCAGAAAAAAGTGACCTCCAACCACCAGCACTCATTTCTCCCACTCACGCCACGCACGCCAACTGTTCCCCAGCACAGTCTGACTGTGGGAACAAACACAACAGCCTTTGGTAGATTACCCTGTGCTGCTCCTGCATGTTGTCTCTCAATTTAGAGCCATGCAGTGACTGCGCTGGGGCTGGAGTTTATTACCACCCAAACACATGGATCAACGTGATATGGAGGCCTACATGCAGGGTTTTTTCCCAGAAAGATTTAACAGCTCCAACCTCACCAAGGCACGGCAGATTTACTACACTACTGCAAAATCTTTTCAGGTTGGCTTTTTAACCAAGCATTCTTCCATCAAACCACTTCTTTGCATACTGAATTTCTATCTGCACGCTAAACGGAAATTTTGCATATATTATGGAAGTGCCCGAAAATATTTTTGTTCTCGGGAAAAACATGTAAAGTATAACAAAAAATATTTATGCTGATCCGAAGAGTTTAGTGCTGAGGAACAGTAATAACTACGCAGGTAAGATTATTACATTAAGATATTGCTTGTAAAGGAAGGGAAAATTACTTTACTCAAATATACTCAAAGGTGACTTCTCATAGGAGCAACGTCTTTAATTTAACGTTATATGCTATTTCTAAAAATAAATGATCAGAAATGTGGTACATTATACACAACACATGGGTACTGTAATTATTTGTCTGTTTTTTAATCATAACTTCCACAGAAATAACGCATTTCATATTTGAAACAAATCTCAAAGTAATGAAAACTGAATTAATCAATATTGAAACTAAGATACTATATTGATATTTTGAAATTGTATGTGTACAATAAAAACAGGACGACTTTCACAGGGTTTCAAATGCTCAGCATTTGCTAATGATGCAAAAAGGACAAATGCAACTTCAGACTGATTGTTTTTGATTGTACTATGACATCCGTAACGGCTACTGAAACAGACCTGATGTCAAAGATTAGAGAGAAAATATTTCAAAGTGGTTATATCGCCATCATCTTGATACTCCATTCTGCTTAATTACCATTAGAGCTGTCTGTGGTCAGGCAGTCTGGTCTGCCTCACTTCACGTTACCTTGTAGACGCAGATAAAAAGCTTCTTTGGTGAGGTTATGTGCCAACAAGAAACGTGGTCAGGCGTGCAAAACAGAGTAGGATGCCTGATCAAACGCGGCGTGATTGGCCTCTATCCCCTGAACCATTAACCTTAAAGCAGCGTGATGGATCCTGCAAAGTCAGATCTTACACCGCTCTGTTTCAATTAAGGCTTTGCAGAACAAGGGGAGGAAAGAGGACCTGCAGCTAGAACGTACTGAATAATGTAGACCCACATTCAAATAAACCTGATGAGGTGTCTAATTTAGTCAAGCTATTGATGCTACATTATCATTAGATTAAACATATTTCTGTTTTAAAAGGGACACCCTCTGTCAATCACTGCTACACCACCCTGTAAAATTCTTGAATTAAATACTTTTTTTTTTTTTAAGTCGGATACTTTTTTGAATTTATTTTGCTTTATTTATTAATTAATTTTTTGGACTGAAGCTGCCCTGGCTAATTTTGCTTCTGCTACTATCTTTGACTTTGAACCCATGCATGCCAAGGAATTACAAAGCTCCATTGTTTCCTTTGAGAATTTTAGATTTTGGCAGGTGGAAGAGCCACTGAAGCAGAATTTAGATCACAGGATTTAAAAACTCTCGCAAAGCTGTTACAAGCGAAGTTCTTAAAGTGTAACAGCTCATTTAAGCAGGGGAAGCCCACACACCCACTCAGTGGCAAATAAATGCTGTAGATCACACTCTGTAAATGAAGACTAAACGAACAAACATAACAACAAACATACTGGAAACTACAACTAACTGTAAAACAGAGAACCTATACATAGAAACTAAACAGAGAAACTCACTGTGTGCAGATCTGCAGGGAGACACGGCACATTATCATGATATAATTAAAGATCAAAGTCAGCCTCATGTAGCAGCAAACTGACACAAGTTTCAATATAATCATCGGCTGAATATTGATCATGTATTTTTTTCACTGCCATATTTTAAAAGTGACGTATCCTACGCCCCCCCCGCCCCCCCGGTGCAGAAATGCTGCACACACTTGGGCTGTCAAAATACCAAAACTGGTATTTCATGTTATTCA
>OMNV01029116.1:266643-280885 GCA_900303265.1 Brotula barbata | reverse complement strand
TGGGATGAATTGAATAAAGAGCTCTCGGAAAACATCGTGATTTTTCTGGCAGTTATAGTGGACACTGTGAACTGTGGTTGATGTGAATGAATGCTCTGTGTTCACTACAAAATGTCCTTCCTCTTTCAGGTGCCGTTTGTATAATAATGTTTTAAAATCTCCACACTTATTCTGAGTAAATTTAACTCTTTAATTTTAACATTTATTTCACGCCTAACGTGTGTGCTGCTCAGACAGCCAAGATTGCACGAGAACGCATGTGGAATCTGGAGAGAGTGATGAAAATAAAGGGAAAAAGAAAACAAGTAAAACGGTGTCATCATTGTGGAACAGGGCCAGTACTGCAGTCAGGCACAGGTACAGTTCTTACGCAAGCCCAGAACAGTGGCTGCAGGTTCAGCTGGAACAGTCTACATGGTGAAAACAACTCAGTGATTCAATGGCCAGGTGGTTGTTTTGCCAAATGTCAAGTACAAAAATGAACAAACAGAAAATGAATAGTTTCACTGCCTCTGGAAAATTATAGCCGCCATTCATCTGAGGGTCGGACAAAGATTGTCTCTGATTTACACAGGCAAAAGAACACACTATCTTAGATCAGATTAGATATGATATACTTGATTAATCCCTTGCATGAAATTCTTTTGTTATATCAGCAACGGTATTTCACAACAAAAAGATGCACACTCTATATTATGATAAATCCAGACTACAAGGGGAAAATATTAACCAAACATCTATTTGAACTTCCAGTCAAAAAAACTATGGATATGTACCATGTATTTGTGCACATATGCAGAACAGCATGTACTGTAATACACATATTGACAAAAATATAGATAAATGCTATGTAAAATGTGTTATAGTGTTCATTTATATTCCAGACTAAGTATATAAGTCTGATCTATAAATAGAGTACGCTGAGTGCCGACTATACAGTGTCTCTGTATCTGCGATGTGAGGACATTTTGGCTCCAGTTGGTTATCAGTAGTTCTCCAGTTGGACACCACCTATCATGACTCAGAGGTGAGCTGTTGTATAAACTGATGGCTGCTGGCAGGAATGATTTTCTGTGATGTTCTTGCTATAGCAGAGCTGAAGATGCTGCTGCTGTTTCTCAGTGTGTAATGTTGTGGGTGTACCGAATTGTCTGTTATAGATAACAGTTTACTGAGCTCTGTCCTTTTCACCACCAACTGAAAAGTGTTCATGGTGTGACCCAAGAATGAACTGGACTTTCTGATGTGCTTGTTCAGTCTCTTGCGGTCTCCCACTCCAGTGCCGTTCCCCCAGCAGACAGCTGGCCAACACAGACTGGTAAAATATGTCTAACATCTTGCTGAAAAACATTAAAGAACCAAAGCCTCCTCTGGGAAATAGCGCGGACTCGCTCCTTTTTTGTATTCACCCTCCAAGTTGGTACTTCAGCTTAGTCTGTTGCACATTGGTCCTATGTAGCTGTCTCAACGTCCTATCCCAGAATTAATACAAGATATGACAAATCCATTAGGTCTAAGCAAGATTCATGTACAGTTTCTTCCTCCCACATCACCCCACAATATGGCACAGATGTGATTGTGTTCAAATTTAGGTTCCAACTGCACACAGGTTAAATCAGACAGGCATGCCTGAACGAGGCTCTCTGCACAGTCATCTTTATGTTGATGTCATTTTGCTTGTTATATGGTTCAAATGATAACTATAACGAGGTGCATGTGTCAATTTTGTCATTGGTCCATGTAAATGTCATCAGCTTCAGACATTCGTGACTTAAGAGCAAAATGAAAATTCTCTGAATGCAACAAAAGCAAGAGCTAATTCATTGATTTGGATTCCTGAAAATAACATTAATCCCATTTGTGAAGAGATTCTTAAAAATGTGCAACTGGTTAGCAGGTCAGATGATTTTTTTTTTTTTTTTCTTTTCTTTTATGCAAAGCGTTGGATGAATTGCTTGCTGAGAGGAGTGGAAATGAATTACCTCTCTGGTGATACCACAGAGATTCTCAGGGTGGAAGGATTTTAATGTCATTGGTCCCATGCTGATTTATCAGATGCAGATAATGGACTGAGCCCAAACCCACTGCAATGACACAAGATGATTGGCAAGGGCATAGAGAAAGATAACTCTTGCTCCTTATGTAAAATGACCAATTGTTAATTATGCATACACTTTGATAAGATATTTTATTTTTAGGTCCTTGTGAAATCTCCAAAGTGTGACCTTTCTAAGGCATCTAGTTAACAGTGAATCATCCGTGATATTTATTTATTATTCTGAATTTATGGGGTAACAACAACCATGCCAATAAAAACACCTCCTTTCATTTGGAACCGGGGCTTTTTGTTAACTTTAATATGATTATTATAACGTCAGCAGTGCAATGCATCACTGCTGTCAAACATTTATCTGAACTCTTTCAATAAGTCTGCATCTGTAAGTTACTCCAACTCAACGTCTAAGTTTAATTTTGTGTTTTCTTGCTATATGGTCTTTGTGTGCCATTTCCTCTGCTGAATCACTTTACAATTACTTTGCTGTTGCAATAATCCAATTTACCCCCATGAATCAATAAAATCTTGTATTATTGAGAATTTACAACCCAAAAGAGCATAAAATTGCTTGCCCTCACTCTTGAGGTCTGTGAAAAAGCCTGAAAATAAGCACAACTTGAGAGTCTGTATCCAGAAACGAAATGTTCCAGTGCATTACAGCAAGAGCTGTGACAATGCCATCATTTTAAAAATGATACATAATCTCTGTCTTTACGCTGCATGTACACAGCAACCAAGGGAAGTAAATCCATCATCCAATCATCTCAAGGCAATGTACGTCTGCCTTTGCTGACCTCTCATCACCCTTCATTGTAAATCTACAGTGATGATAATGAGGGGCCATCAAAAGCCAAGCACAGATCAGAGAATGACAATTAAATCAGCAGTATAATCACTCTGTGGGGAGATGGGATGTTTCACATTAAACTGGTCATGTTTTCACACACACACATGCATTGCAAAGTCATCCAATTCTGTTTCTACGGACACGAGGGACAAAGCAGAAACAGTAATTATTTTCCACCCCCTTAACTTAAAATATTTTAAAATCTTGTTATCAATGTAGTTTTTACGTTATATGTGTATATTTCAGCGATGTTTTTCCAAACATGTCAAATAATGTCAGATGAAATGACATTTTTTTTGCATGCAGTCACGTTTGGTCGTGTTTCAACCTTTCCCTATAATAGCCAGCTGCTTTCTGAGATCTGTTCCCCATGACGCCACCCAGTTACAAGCCCCCATCTCGTGAAGGCATTTGGAGACGCCATCTGTCAAAATGCATTCCACTCTCCTACAGGAATTACATTCATATCGGATGAATCTGAAGTACACAGCTTACATTCAGTGGCAGCTACATTCGCGTGGAAAAGCAGGAAATAGGCTGATGTGCTTACAGTGCACTGAAAGGTAAGGATGTGGAGGTCAAGGAAGCTGATGCGTGTGAAATATCTATCTGTCACGCCACACTGGGGTTGGTGCATCGTGTCTCATTCCAACAGTTTGTCTTTTTAATCAATACTTATTATTTCTGGAGCTCCTACAACCTACTATGCATATTGATGGGAATTAGTGTCTCAGATATATGCTTATAAACATCTACCTGTATATAGTATTTGGAGGTTCTATTTCAAAATTGCTTGAACACATTCTGTTTATCTCCATGGTAAAATAATTTGGTGTCAGACATTTGGGCTAACATTTTAGTTATTCAAAGGATTTTAAATTAGTTGAATGGGCCTTTTTCTGATTAAAATATTATTTTCTTTTATGCCATTTTTAATTTCCCTAAAATGTCTCCTAATTAATGGCAATCATTTAATTAGCTACTTTTGTATGTTTTACTAGAATTTCAAATTAGAGATCAATGAGATCAGTGTTTAAGAGGTACACATACACAAATAATAACAACATATGTTTTCATGAGGTCCAATTTCCACATCTCCTCCGTAGATGTATTTTTGAGTATTTACCTTATGTTCATCTCATCTGCGTATGAATCCAGATTATTAGAATCCCTACACAGTAAATATTCTATAACTATATTGGATTGTTCAGTTATATGTTGGTGACTGTCACATGTAAATAAAGAATGTCATTGCGACAAGTTATAATCTTCACATTAACATTCGCACACATCCTCAGACGTGGAGTTTTAGAAATTGTATAAAATGGCACACGGCATCAGAGAAATGACAGAAGAGCTGAGAGACATGTGGTTTATCAAAACAGGTTGCAAATTGGACAGCTACTCTTATGTTGTTGTTGGGACTAGTGATTTCTTTGCCTCTCCTATGACATACACAGACACTCCATTTTCACAAAAATAGACTTCCATAAAAACTGCCCACATTAAACCACACGGCAGCACAGTAACTCATTTCCAGTTGGCACTGCTGGACTACTGGTACGCCAGTGCTACCGGTCGGCTCTACCTGTCAGCTGGCCAGCCTGGATGATGACCAGTCAGCAGCACCGACAGGGACAGCCTGAGCCTCTGCCTCTGTCTGTTACATTTAGTCCGTATGCTTTCCATCTGAAATGTTCAAACATGTGTATACCATAGTACACAACCACAACTCTTTTAATGAGAATTAGTACAGGATAAATGTCTGAAACCAGCCTTCTTCGTGTATGCCTAGCATCAGTTATCATGGTTTGAGTTGCTGAAGATGAGTACCACAGTTGCATTGTGGTGTCATAGAAGTGCATGCATGCAATATGGCCTGGCAATGCTGCAATACCCTGCCTAGTGCACAATCTACCAAGCAGAAATGGTTGTTCCCAGCAGTTCTGTCATAAACATGAGCACACTACTTTTACAGTTTTTTAAAGCAACACTGTAATTTTTGGGGCCCTCTAGCGTTGTGTTATTGTCATGTTGACTATATATTATCACCGTGCTCTGATGAAGAAAAAAATGTGTTTTAGCTTTAAAGCTATCTACAATAGCACAGCTTATGGTACTGGTGGAGCACAAAGGGGGCCAATTCATCTTATGTTTTGTGTCCCATGTGCTGCAGCAACGTGTCCGTGCGACTTCCCACGCAGGGACAGCTAATCACTGCCAGCGCTTCAGGTAAGAAAACAAAATACAGGTATAGGTACATTGAGTGGTCTACAGACTAGAAAAGCGCTATAGAAATGCAGTCCATTTACATTCCATGACACAGGAGCAGGCCTACAGAGTCATGGTGCACAAAGCAGGTAGGCGCTGGAAAGTATGTGAGGAGGTAAGAACAATCTGTGGAAAGTTACATAAGGCTTGCAATGGCAATCTGTGGACTTCTATTCATTTCACAAAATGGGATAAGATTTCTATTTTTTTTTTTTCTCAAAATGATGAAATAATGAAGTGTGACTATCCAATAATGAGCATTACTAAAGCCTGATAATACGGAGATGAGTTTGAAATTATCTTTCAATTAACTGACCTTACCTTTATGGCGTTTTAAATGATTAAATGATATTTGCCGTCTAGTAACGTTGACACTCATAGCTGATTGAAGAGAATAACCACCAGTAAACACATTACAGGGGGCCTCCATGTAATTTTGCACACTAATGGTTATGGACAGCTTGAACGAGGATAGATATGCCACACAACCCATACGGACTCACGATGATTGATGACTGCCATTTTTCTTCCACAGGGTTCTTGAAAAGCTACCTGGAGGTCAAATCGAACCACCTCATGCTCATAATACTGTATAAAAACCTGAACCCGCAACTGGTCTTCACTCTAACTTATAAAACATGGATATATCTTCCACACATTTAATGGGGGTTCAAAACATATTTCCTCATACAGCTTACCCTACGCATTTATACCATAACGTGTAAATCTTCTGTACAATTTCTTGTCGAAGCATTGTTTATAAAGTGAGTCAACTTAATAGACATTTCTAATCATTCAAAATTTCCTACTATACTAATATAATATGATTTTTAAATTACAAAATTTTCATCGCAGTTTAATTGTGTCGATGATACATTGTTTTTACCAGCCTGTTATCGTTTATGTGTCTTGTAGCCTCCTTACGTATCATTACATTAAGTGTAACAATTGTTCAATTCTGGGCAATAAAAGCCACCACCCTCTCCTAATGGAACATTAATGGATTTTATGGTGCTGTATGGATTCAAACCCATAAAACATGAGCACGGTGTTCAATATGAGGTTCACTTATTGATTGGCTTTGGGGTGAAGGCAATCACCAACACACATGGGAGTCGTTTCTGCTCTGACCAATATATATGGTACGTATTCTGATTTATTTTCATCTTTTTATTATATAAAACAACAACAACATTGGTTGAATTTGGTTTCTTTTTAAGTCGCTAACATCCCTTACTGTAAGCTGCAACAATTATTATGTGATATATTTCATCAGTCACTCCAGAGTGTAAAGTACATTATGCACATTCAATATAAAAAAAAGGATGATGTCTGGCTTAGTAAATAGGTCATATTGTGAAACTGAATAGCAAGTGCCCCTATTTTTGCACATTAAAAAGTACCACATCTGAAAATACATATTAATGAGGCCAAGGGCAGTAATCTCTCCTGTATAGTTGCAACATGGTTTCTACGTACAGAAAGGATTGTGTGCGTATAGGTTAACAGATCAGCAGTTGTTCTTTTTCTGTACACGCAGATCCATTTGTGGCTTAAAAATTGTCTAGTACACAAAGCCCCCTGTCAGCAAAAAGATCAGATTTACATATAATTGTAGAGGGTTTATGTTTTGAGCTGTAGCTATAGGGTGGTATCTCCTCACTGCATGGAGCTTAACTACAGCATGGCCCTCAACAATCAAACTAAGATGACCTGTGTTCAGAATGATGGATATCCTATCAAACTCATTGACTGTTTAGATGCAAATTACACTGATTATTTGTGTGTTCTGTGATTGAGGCAAAATGTGAGCAAAAAAACGAAAAAAGAACTAACTGCACATATGAGACTTTGTATAATGTAATAGAGAGAGAGAGAGAGAGAGGGAGAGAGAGGGAGAGAGATAGACAGATAGACAGACAGACAGACAGACAGATAGATAGATTGCTTTCATTATATGTCTCGTGAAATCCTTCCTTTATTTGTGAAGTTCAAATCAGTCCGAGAGTAGAGAAGATTTTCAGAACTATTTACCAGTCTTCTGCTCTCTTCAAGGAGGCTATGAAGCCCCATTCAGGGTAAAAGGTGATAGTTACTTCACTAAAGGCGTCTACAGAACTGCCACCAGGGACTACCTGCAGCCAAGAAAAGTAACTCATCTTCATTCACGGTCTGGGTTATTTTTTTTGTTTCAGGGAATCTGAATTTCCCCTCAGTTATTTTTTTGTTTGCTTTACCTCAGTTTGTTGTGACACTTATCAATGTGTCAATTTTGACACATCAAAAAAGTAGCACATAGACGAAAAAACATTTCATTTCCTAAATTGGATTGTAATAAAAGTGTACATTTATTAAGTGTAAACATGAAGTTACAGTCTGGTCATCGGGACAATGAGGCCATCCTGGGATTTGTCCGACAAGGTTATGCATGTGTTCAGCTTTGTGTGATGGGTTGGTTGATGTACTTGGAAGAGCGTCTCCTCTGTGACACTGAGTCTAAGCTTATGGGATTACAGTCAGGGTTCAATGGCAGCTAATCGGAAAGCACCAGCAGATACTTTTAATGTCCCACTGTGCTTGTTAGGGCATTATTGTGAAATGACACCGCAAATATGGATTAAGTAGTGAGTGGGACTAAACCTCTGAGACAATACTTTCAGATAGTTTGTGTCAAGAGAGAATTTTGAGAACAAACGGGCAGGAGGTGTAATATGCAACCGTTTATGTAAAAGAAGTGGGATAAAGATTGCATTTGTATCACAGTCTTCAAATGTAGCTGCTTATGACCCCTCTCAAAAATGGCTCGGACTGTGAAGCGAATTGTCACGCTGTTCCAAATAATATTGCCTGAATCACACCAAAACCCCAAAACAAAGCAGCTATTTGTGTGTGTGGCAAATTATTAAAAAAGAAAAAGAAACAAACAAACAAAAAAAACAAAAAAAAACAAACAAAAACATTATTGTTAGCAGCAGCAGCTTGTGACAAGCTGATAATTGTGGGTTTCTCGCCAGTGGGAGACAAACGGATTTGGATGCTGAACAAAATGAAAACAGTAAGGGATTATAGGCAGGAGTTTTATATATTTTAGAATGAATTTAATCATACAATCTTTCTAAAAGACAAAGGATGGGTGATGCAGGTGTTATTTTTTTTCAGCCCCTTTATGTTTTGGTGTTGTGTTGTTCAGTTATGAAGAATGGGTGTGACTTAATCACATGAGAACCATATTATTTTTGAAATACTAACCAATACATTTAGAAATATTTAGGACCAATTAAAGGTCCTGAAAGAAGACATGAAAAAATATACAGATGTGAATAGTGATAGTGTGAATCACATTTTACATGCAATGTCTTTCCATCCCTGTGTATGCAAAATTAAAACATTTGCATTACTGAGATATAGTGAGAAGCTGACGAACTTTTACCATTTCTGTCAGGACTGGCCAAAACAAAACTGCAGCGCATGTACAGTGCACAAAATTACCTTTGGAAAATGAGTTTCACTGCTCACTGAGGAGCTGTCCGTGTATGCTCGTCAATATGGGGAAAGGGGATGTGCCCTCCTGCCCCGCAAGTGTTAATTATTTTTTTCTTAGGAACAATTTATTCATGTTTGAATTTCCCTCCAGGATCAATGAGTCAATTACTTCCATTTAACATAAGGAAGCCGATTTCTGTTTTGAGACTATGTAAAAAGAAGAAATGCACTGCTAAGTATTGATATACGTTTTGTTGGATATAACTCTGAATGATTTGACATGTCCAATCAATAGGATTTATCACAGCAGGACTAAGGTGTAGAAACATCACAAGGAAGATCAATAGAAACAGGATTCATCAGTCAAATTTCAAGTGTCATAGCGAAGGGTGTGAATACTTATGTATAAATAGATTTTCTAAATTTAGAATAACAACAAAATGTGAATACAATAACAGTGGAATTTCCTCTAGCAACAGTAACATTTTCCATAACATGAAACATAAAGTAGCCATCCAATAGAATGTCCCCGAACCATATGTTTTTCTGTGTTAGTACATCCCTGCTGTATCATGCACACAGATCGCCGTAGTTGCAAGAAATACAGAGAATTGAGCTACTGTATTAAATTGCAATTTGATTTGTTTTGCTGTACATACTCCGAAATTTGCCAAGTAATCGTTCTGTGGAATATAAAATGAAACTGTTATAAAAGTTGATTGTTTATTCATAAACGTGTCAGAGAATATTTCATTTGCTCGCCTTGAAAGCAGTGAGGCTGCTGGCTGCATAAAGGAGGAGTCAACGGTTCATCGCAGGTTGATACGGGCAACCAGAGTGAGTCCACAGATGGAGAGACACCTTTGTGTGCTCACATTAGAGAAATAAGGCCAGCTATTATGTTGCCGTCTGTTTAGAGCATTATAAAGCCAGTGCACGACACACGCGCACTGCAAATGGATCGAGAAAATCACACCTAACGTCACACTAATAAATAAAGATGTGTACGACTCCATTGTCAACTGTACCCCAGCAACCCCCTCCCACGCTCCACTTTTGCAGGATGACAAACCTCACATTTAATCATCCCCAGAAAAACATGGCGATGATGTATGAGGGGCTATCTCGGACACTTATGCTGCCATCTTGCATTGTGATAAATTTCCACTGCATGATCTCCACAATTCACTCATCTGGCTGGGGCAAATAAAGATGGATATACCAAAATGACGTCAAAATGATGGGGGTAGAAGACGGAAAGGAGCCGTACATCATAAATAGGAGAAAAAAATCTGCTGATAGAGTTTACTGAAAATCAAAAAGTCAGCCATCCGACTGACGTATGACAAAAACATGTCCGCAATATGATTTTGTACTTTTGTTTAAGGATTGAATTGTAAATATGTTAGTTTGCTTAAGTAAGTTATGTTACGTTGACTGATATCACAATGTTCTGAACTATGATTTGTTTTACCTTCAGTATTCAAACATCATACATTGAGGATCATTTTCATGTTTAAAGGATTTGGAAAATGCCATCCCTTGCACAATAAACAGCTGAGTTGTGTGCTCCCTTCATCAGCCCTCTTTTCTATTTTATTTACATTAATTCATTTAAGGTAAAAGCACTTATTTTGATCTGTGGTTGTAGTTAATTAACAATCGATCAATACAAAAATATATTTTCTTTCTTACAGTCCAAATGACAAAATGGATAAACAGGAGCCCAAAGGACAAGTATGACCTTCTCGTACCCAGTGTCCACTGTTGTCTTTACAGGATACAGGTGTATCATCTCCAATATGGACCTCCGCAATGTGGTTATCTCAGTTTTAACAACATTATCCTCAGTGATGTTCCTTCAGCAGCTGCTGAACTGCTACCATGCTGTGAAGGGCGTGGATGAATATTATAATTAACATTGCCCTGAGGCACAGCTCTGCTCTATTTCATGGATTTCTATGGGCTCCAATCAATGTTCCACCTGTTGGAAAAACACATCCTTATTCCAGGTCAATACACTGATTACCTGACTTTCATTTGTTAGATAACTCGGGATCAATAAAGGTTTCTCTGTTTCAGTGTAGCTACAGAATAAAATGACACATGTCACCACCATGTAACATGAGCTGCCCGAACTACACGATTGGATTTGTTCACTGTGTATAATATATTAATGGCTTCATGTCTGCGCCCCGAAACAAGAAATTTTACTTCATTTGATAGCTAGTTTAAACATATTCAAGTAGTAAAGATTTTAGTGTTTACACACATAGACACACAAACATGTATATTTATATATAGAGAGAGAGAGAGAGACAAGGATTACCTTTTCAAATTAAATGTGATGAATAGCAATGGATAGAAAAGGAGGACAACACATGTGACATTCATTAGCACATTGTTCTTGTTCTATCCATTTCTAAACTGCATACCTGATTGCTCTGACCTCTTCATTTTGCCACCAGGGTCCACTGCAGCGTAATCTCACTTTCCACTACGCAATTTGTTTACCAGTGAGACCTCTCATCCACCCATAAGTGTCAGTCAACAAGGGTTATGTCCCAAAACTAATTCTCAAAATAATGAATCATTGAGAAAAAAAAACATTATAACCTGCTGTGTTTGTGCAAACTGGGTAATTTGCAGACAATGTCTGTTTCCCCATGCTTGACTCTGTCTGTGTTGGACAATCTTGTTGAAATAAATGTCCAGACAAGAAGTTAGGTAAGACTTACTATCAACCCAAAGAAGCCAAACCGATTTTTTTCAGTTTTACAATTAGAAGTTACATAAATAGTCTGCTTTAAATGGATATTGTCGTCAGGTCTGGATAATTCATGACTACCGTAGCTGTGATTATGATAATTAGATAATGCTGCTTACAGGGTACTTTTGACATTTGGTGTATGGCTTTAATTAGGTTACACTCAAATTCTGCCTCTAAACACTATCAGCCCCATAATCCGGGCAAGCATAACCTAATTAATGCATTTTGTCCTTGTGTTGTCTGTTTTTACTGAGGCAAATAAACAAATAGAATGATAATACTTTGTAGGAATTGTCTTGCTTTTGGAGGAATGAACTTGAAATTCTGTAACCCTTCACACTCATGGGCAGCCAATATTACTGTAAATGGTCAGTTTGTGTTTTGCAAATTGCTTCATCAGTCTTTACATCAATCTAATGATATGGCATAATACCTTTGTTTCTTTATTTTTCTTTTCAAAATCTGGGGGGACCCACACCTTCATCACTACTGCAATGCCCCCTTTTCTGGTCTGCCGTGCAAAAGTCTATAAAACTCCAGGACATTTAAAATTCTGCAGCTAGCTAAAAAAAAATCTTCCCACATTACACCCATTGTGTATAAAATGCACTGGTTATATGTCCTATACCTCATTCGATATCAAATTCTGCTGCCGTTGAGAGTGGCTTGCTAGCTGTCCCCCAGTTCAAATGGGGTCGGGGTGTTTCGTGCCACTGCTGAAAAACTATTGAACTCACTTAATCTTTAATCTTCTCCTCCATAACTCAAATCAAGAAACAACTCAAAAATCCACATCTGTCAGTCTATGTCTTGTTTTACAGCTGTTACGTTGACCTATGTTTGGTCTTTTCTTGGGTCTGATCTTGCTTTTCTTATCTGAGCTGCTTTGTCTTGTTCTATTGCTGCTAATTTGGCCCACGTCCTATTGTTGTACGTTGTTTTTCTGATCGTCTTTGACTGTATTGCTGATTTGGAAAGTGACCTAGAGATTCATAAAGGCACAAATTAAATGTTTTATTTCTATTATTAGTTGGTTTCATTTAATATGATAGAAAAATATATTTTATCCTACCTTCAATAACTTCCTTGCCACTGCACTTTATTGTATGAACCTCTGGGCACAAAATTACTACAGGACTGCCGTTGAGAATTAGATGTAGTGTAATTTATCATTAAATACAAAATGTGGCATGTAGCAGACTCTTTGTTTGTACCTTTGCGACACCCCTGAGTCAGAAAATCACCTGATGGAGGTGTTTAATCTATCCAAGCAGTGCAGATCCCAGCAGCCTCCCTCAAAGCTTGTGATAGACACATATTTTAAGAGCACCTGGGTACCGCCTGTTATTAAATAAAATTCAACAACAACAACAATCAACCAGTTAATGGATTTCATTAATTTGATAACCCAGTAATATTGGATATGTCAGACAAAGCCTTCTCTTCTGGTCTTCATGTTGCTATGTTTTAACGTTGATGAAATCAGCCTTTGATATGATAATTGCTGACCCCGTTCACCTGAACACTGCACCACGACATGTTAACTGAGGTTTTCCTTTGCAAGGACATGGACCTTTACCTACTGACATTTAGCTTTGTTGAAATGACTAAGAAAAAGCAGTTGATTCAGATGATTTGCATTACTGAAAATGAAAAAAACCACACTTAACAGTGATTTCGCAGTGTTTTGTTCCCGTGTGAAAAGCCATGTAAAACAGCAGGACTCACGCAACTAATTTACTGTCTACCAGAGGCCAGAATTGCAAAAACAGAAATCTCATAATATTTCTGTGCTAAATCAAAGTTGTCTTCCTAATTCAAGTGAAAATGTGCCCTGTTGTTTGTGTTAGAGGACTCTTTCCCTGTAGTATCTGTATTTGTACATTTCAAAGCGTCTCCTGTTTCAAATATCTTTCGCACCCAAATGGAGTAACGGAGTAAGACATGCTGGATTATTTTGACATTTTTTTGACAATCTGTAAGTGATAGCCATAAATCTAAAAGCAGTATAGCATGCTGCATATATTTCTACACTTGAGCAGTCAATAGAATTGTCCTTTTTTTCCCCTGCCTGGATGAATCTCTTTTATACCACAGCAAGCTACCACAGGTAGCAACACGCCACAGCTGACACCAAAGTTGTCTTCAGTGTTGTCAGGAGCCACACTTTGAGAACAGCACTGTTCGATACATCACAATTTGATTTCTGTGAGTATGGCAACTTTCAAACATAAATACTAAGACAGAAAAGGATGTTGGCAGCCTGCAGCAGAAAAATGTGAAACCTTCTCCTTAATGGGGGAGGAAAGATCGACAGTTACTGTGTCACTGCTTGTCAGAAAGTGGAGTGGAGGTATACTGTGGAGGTTGAGTTGTTCAGAAAGTAGTTTTACATGGAACCTTCTGCTAGCTGTCGGCTGTATGCTTGGGGAGAGAGGGAGTTCAATAAGGGATGTTGGCCGTAGCAACTGATAAAAACAGAAAACTCAGCTGTGGTGGGGTGTCAAAACCAAATTAATTATTTGCAGTACACTGAGACTGAGACAAACCGATACACATTAGTTTATGTCACCTACCTATGCAAGGGCTGGGTAATCTGTCTATACACTTTGATAAAGCTAGGATTTATTTTTTTTCAGTTTATTATGAATAACAACAATAATAATGGTAATAATAAAAAGGTGAACATCTGAAAACGTCAGTCACACAAACACACACAGTCAATTAAAAGCAAAAATGATCAACAGTCCTTTTACTTACTTCTGGAATTCTGGAGGACAGTTAAAACAAATTTTTCTCTAAAAAAAAAAAAAAA
>OMNV01029116.1:225612-266623 GCA_900303265.1 Brotula barbata | reverse complement strand
AGGAATTGATTTAGGAATTGATTTTACTCATCAGAACAACCAATTGAAAAAAAAATATTATGGTTATTGCTATTATTATTATTATTATTATTATCATGCATCGCATGGTTTCTGAGGGTGTATTAAGTATGCAAAGAAACCTGTTCTTCATGTTAACCCTGGACCTGAAATAATACATATCTTATACAGTTTAACTTTGAACTTAAACCACCCACAACACAACAATATTTTTTAATTAGTAAGTATGTTGTATTTTTAGAAATTATTTGAACACAGTCAATTCTCTACTGAGCATCCTAGCATTGTTGCTAGGAGACCTGTGGAGCAAATGAACAGTTTCTTTAGAAGCTGTCTCACAGCATAATTTTCTAATATTGCCGTTTTTGCTCATCTTGCTGGGCCCTCTTTAAGACACTTTCACATAGACAGCGTTTTGCATTGACCTCACCACTGATTAGAGCGTGCATCGTTGGCGCGCAGTTGGCTTTGCGAAGGTGAATACAAAATAGACGGGGTTGAAAAAAGTTCCCTGGGACCAGCATCAGTTTATTCTGGCCAGCAATTTATATGCATATGTTGGGCTACTGAGGGGACACAACATGTTGTAGCTGTTGCTCTTCTATCATTGAGATCTCTTCTGTAGGCAGCTTAGTGTTGTTTAAAAAGACTTTGTCCGTCCATTTAAATGTAAGTTTGTGTTCTGTATGTGATGATTTATTTTGGAAACTTCTAATTTAAGACAGAAATATGTGAGTGAGGCAGAAATACATTGAGAAAATATAATTTTATTTCAACAGGTGAGAGACTTCACTTCGTCTTCATGGTATCTCTTTGAAGTCTATATATCAATTTCTTTAGTATGAAAAAAAAATGTTCTTAGAAAAGCCAAGCGAAGGAGCAGATTAGATTATCACCTCATTTCATACCGCACCTTTGGCTGACGCCTTTGTTTTCTTGCAACTCATCAGCATAGGCATTAGGCACAAGAATTCATTAACATTTAATTTAACTACCTATATCAGCTCTAAATGATGCCACTGCTACACATCAGAACTATCACATCGAACACACACCTCCAAAACCAAAAACGCTGTCATCATATCATGCAGCAAATCAACAATCAAACATCACATCAATTCGTGATCAATAACTAAAATCATCCTCTTTGCTGTGGTTTAATTGCCTAACAAGATGAACAGTCTTTAAATAGTTTAATGTAATTGATTTGTATTTATACATTACTGCAAATATGCAGCCTTGGTTATATATTTGTGGACCCCTGGAAGACTAGCGACTACATTTGGGGATCAATAAAACATAAAATAATGTAGATATCAATCAAAAATGTAAAATTGAGTCAGAAAACAAAAAACAAAACAAAAAAAAACAAAACTTCTGAAACTCCCTCTCTCTCCTTATATGAGGTAGAGGTCGTATTCTGTCCATGTCATATCTCCAGGTCTCTATGGTGATGGCTGTTTAATCAGCACATTGGTTGTGGAGAATTGCAGAATCAATTAGACAATTAATTAACTGGGATGGGGGGGGGCAAGCATGTGACGTGACACAGTATAGGTGTCATGGATTCATACGTTATACGTTTCATGGATTCATGGACGGGGCTTCATTTGTGACGTGATGCACAATACTGTCATGTAACGCACAGCAGCTTATTTACAATGACAGCAGTGGAAGTACATAAACAACGCTGGCAGAAATAAATGATCTTGTTGCCACTCAGCGGGTCCATTTTGGTTGGCAATACTTAAAACTAACGCTGCAAAAAATACACTGCTTTTCATGATCCTCCCAACAGGCACTACACCTACACATTTTCTCCTTGGGTGTTGTAGTTCTGCTACATTATTTTCTAAAACACGTGACAAAAAAAAACCCCAAAACAACAAAATGAAAAAAACAACAACCCATATATATGTACAGTACATACAGTATACTGTGTGTATATACAGTATATATATATATATATACATATATATTATAATCTGTGAATGGTGGAAGCAGCACTGCTTTGAAGCTGTTTAACAGGAAAGGATCTCACTCACATGTTAACATTTAATTTGTAAAACACATATACGTACAGGCAGACGGACAACATCCGAGCATGCATGAAACAAATTAAATACTGCAGTTGTTTTTCACTGAGCTGTTGCTGCAAGGCGCGTTGGCAAGAGTCCGTATCTGGCAAGTATGTAGCACAAAACTCAAGAGCAAACAGTTCCTTTAAAAAAAAAAAAACAGCCATATTTTTTTTTTTTTTTTGCTGAACTTCACGGGAAAAATGTCAAAGTCTAATAGTGGCTATGACAAGCACAAGCACCAGCTTAGCGAACAAAGTCAACCAGATCTCAAATGAAGCAAGTAGAAGTAGGATATCAGAACGTAACTAATCAGGTGAAATGGAAAACAATAGCCTTGGTTGGTTCTGGTAAAGATATAGTTTTCAGTCAAATCGATTCCAACCATGCACCGTTGCTGGCTCGCATATAAATAATTTGCAAAACATGTATTTCCTGACTGGAGGAAAGCGCTGGAATGGCTTAAAAACACTTTTGACTCCACACCAAACGACCATCTTTTAGGTAAGTGCAATGGAAGTGCACATTAAAATTGCAGCTGCTCTTTCCTAGGGCACACACAAGCAGATGAGTCAAACCCTGGGAGCATTATTGGTAAGCTTTTATATTTCTTTAACAACAAACTTTTGTGCCATTTATTTGGAGTTTCAAAGTGTGTAAACTTCCTCGGTGGGTCACATACTATATTTCTGTGCTGCTGTGATTAGTTGCTGGGCTCAAAGCTTGGTTGTCACACATTTGGTTTCTATGATATGTGTGCATAATTTTGTTTGTGACGTGATGTTGTCTTTACTGTACATATATTTAAAATGCTTGAGGTTGCCTATAGACCCTTGGTGATCCTTGGCATGAAAAAAAGACATATAGGAACCATAAAAAGGCTGGCATAAAAACATATGAAGTGTGCATGTGTAATTATGATTGTCACGTCACATGCCTTTGTGAGCTTATGGTGGTGAATTTGATAACAAAAATGAGTTTCCTGACAATAAATATGATTTTATATATATATTTGGGTTTATTATTTACTATAAAATAAGTTAAAAAAGTGTGTTTACATAACAACTGTGTTTACCAGTGCTACAGACACTTTGGCATTTAAAGTTGAACTTTGGCATCAACCCAGTTGTTGACATATCTGCAGTTGTCATTTGTGTTCTCAATCCTCTGCTGCCAGTGTCACTGAGGAAGTGAAAATAGTCTTTTCTTAACAATGTGGTGGGTGTTGAAAGAATGTAAACTTCTCTATATGTGTATGAAATATCAGCTAACATTGTGTGTCCTCCTACATTTCTATAGGTGCAACTGCTGCAGACCTGTGGTGGTCACACTTAAATCTGTTGAACCTGCCCCTACAAGTCCAACAGAGTCTCACAAAAAGCATGCGAAATGAGAAGGAAAATCTGAAATGTGCCGGTTCTTCTGTTTGTACTGTTTTTGACAAATAAAACCTTTTGTGTGAAAAAAAAAGATTCAGTTGAACAGTTGAATGATTTAAGTTGATCTCAGAGTAGTGAAAAACTCTAAATGGGTTCTTTCCTAGTTGTGAGTGAGTGACTAACCGTGTGTGTGAATGTTCTGTCATTGTATGGTTTCCACCCTCTTATTACACCATTGAAGCACTATTTCTCTTTGTGCTTTGGATTATTTCATCCTCAAACCTTGTTTTATACGCTTGTTGCCATAAATACATTTTAAGATGTACAGCATGTAATGGAACTCTTTGGATGTGGCTTAAAGTCCGTGTTAGATAAGGGGAAGGTAACCTTGAGCAGAACATTCGTGAACACAGGTGTTAGGTTGTCGCTATGACTCATATACCATATGTGCAACCAGTCAGTCAACAAGCTGATATGTTAGTTACACAGTTTACCACAGACTGATAGGTGAAAAAGACCCAAAGGGGCACTTGGGGCGCTCTGCTGAGACAGCTGGGCTGTATTTCTTTCTGAGTTCATACCTCAGGCCTAAATGTTCAATTATCAATTCCTGCAAGTATGGTTTTTGGATGTATGGTCTATAAACTGACTGACACGTGGAGCATAACATTCATGGAGAATAGCAGAAAACATTCTACTTGTCCTGATCTCTTTACAGTTAACTCAGTGAAAAACCTTTAAGTATAAGAGTAGCACAGGTGGATGCACTGAGGAGGAATGTATTGTTAGAAGGTATTACAGGGGTTTGTATCGGTCATGTCCAAATAAAATCTCTTAAACAGAGCAAACAAAATTCCAATAATTCTGTCGATTTGAGAGGATTTAGAGGATAGGAGTAAATCTGCCAAAAAGGTGTCTTACAAGAGGAAAGTGACATCCATGTGTGGGGAGGTGTAGCATCAGACACATTGTAGACGTTTGTTATGTTGACAATGTGTCACTCCTCCTTGGAATATCATCACAAAGGTCAGAGGACCAATCATACGTTGTAGACACCAGGTGCTCTCATGGCACCGCTGATTAGCTCATTAAACTGATGTGTATGAAAGAGAAAAAAAATCTTGCTATTTTCAGTGTCTTGACAAAGGTTGGTGAACTGAAACACGGAAGGCAGGAATAAAGCAAGGTCTACGTATGGCTATGAGTTATGTCAGCACCACTTCCACCTTTTTTACAGATTTACATTCTTTAGGTCAGTCTTCAGGAAGAATTTCAAAAGCAACTGTTCCAGTTTGCATTGATTGATAAGCCACATTACAGCTCTGACAACAATTGTACTTAGCACACATCCCACTGACCTGACCGGAGTCAAAACTACGAGTTTCAGTTATCATTGACACCAAAATTGCACTGCATTGCTTGATTTCTCTTGACATTCTACCTCCTGTACTTGTCCTCCCACTTGAGAAAATACAAGTCAAACTAATCACTAAAGAACAAAATATGCACAGTCGGGTTAAACAGAGTATGTTAACTTTTACATCATTGCCTGTCATAGCAAGGCATGTGCTAAATAACATATTACCAGGCCTGCTGATAAAGCTGCTTCATTACAAACAAGCTGTCATCATTTCACACAGGTTGCATCAACTGTTAGAGATCAACAGAGAAAATATTTTATGAGAACAAGATAAACTCTCTTTTTTGGCCATGGTCGAAGTTCTAATGAGCAGCATTTTAGTTTTGGTCGAATTTACCCATCTGTGCACTGCATTAAAAAAAATCTGCTAAATACCCAGAAGGGGGAGTGCACTGTGAAATTTTTACGATAGTGGCAATTTAGTCAATAAAGGCAGATGTATGGCCCACTGAGAACTTCACAGACCAAGTGAAGTGTCATCACTATGGCTAGGACAGTAGCATCCCCAGGCCCTTTCTTGTGAAATCATCATCCAGCACTTCTTCCTACACACCACTGCACTCTCACACACAAATGTTAACGTGCATTAGAGGGGATTTATGCCTGCCAGTGCAGTACAGGGAAAGTTTCAACCAAGCAAACTACATCTTTCAGTTTTGTAATTTGCATCTGCCTCAGGGAGTAATAGGTTAAATTACTGATTGTGTTCTCATATTTGTTATTTATATTACTGTAAAAAAAGCACACTCAAACTTGCGTTTATCCACTTGGCTGAAATATCTCCATTAATTGGGTAATTTCAACACAAAGCCATAGTGATAATACAGCTGTCATCATTACGAGAACTGTTGTTCTCATAATAGTGTTAATGTTTGTCTAACCTTGAAAAATTGAACAAATAATAATAATAATAATAATTCGGTAGGTAGGTGCTGTTTCAAGTCTTTTGAGGCATCAGTAAATGGCATTACTGTATTGAACTGCTTTATATTAATGGTTTAAGCTTCATATAGTTGTCGTATGTGTGTGAACAAACAGTGACCCATATGTCATAAATAAATAAAATGGAGAAGTGTGGTGTTACAAAGGTTATATTGGCTGGGCTCTTAATAAACTCATAACTTTGTCTATTATGCAATTGAATAGTGCTAAGAGCTGTGCTTGATGTTTATATTATATACTGAAAGCTTAACTGATAGTAACGCAAGAGTTCAAGCTTGATCACAAACGTGAAAAATGCTGCTGTTTTGGAACATTTAAAGTGAAAGGCTGTGGCATGAGGACACTTACCAAAATTCTGAGTTTTCTATGGGCATAATGAAACACTGCTCACTGGAGAAGACGTCTGAATAAACTTTGAAGAATGTCTATATGTGTACAGGATCTGAATGGTTATAGGTTAATCCTTGTCATAGCTAATCTATATCCATTAACATCCACGTAAAGCCTACTGTCAAAGTGACCTTGGGCACAGCGTTGAACTCTTAGTGTACCCGCTTGTTCAGGATGGGAGCACCAGCTGCAGTAAATCTGTGAGGTGTATGTAAATGAAACGTAAAGTATTAGAGCCCTTGCCAACCTGCTAACCTCATGAGTGTAAATATAGCATATTCACTGAGACAACATTTGAAATGACACTTACAAGTTTCAACCAATCCCACAAGCCAAGTTTTATTTCTGTAGCCCAATTCAATGCCAGAAAGGGCCTTATAGACCCACACTACAAACAGTGCCTGACCCAGGCCAAAGCTCTCTAGGAAGGCAAAGAAAAACTTCCAAAACCCTTAGCTTGGAAGGAAAAACGAAAGAAGCCCTAGGAGAGGTAATTCAAAGTGGCACTACGTCTCCTCAAACTGTCAGGAGAATGAATTAGAGGGAATGAGAACAAGAGAAAAAAAAGGAAGAAAGAAAGAGACAGAGATAGAATAAAAATAACATAATAAAATTGATTAATAAATGCAATGTAAATCCTGGTCTAGTAGCGGATGTCAAGAACACAGAGAAGATCCAATCCCCAAGATCGACAGTCAATATTGACATGTTTAAACATTCAACCAATTCATATTGTATTTGCAGTTTGAGTTTTACATGCATGATACTTAAGTCAAACATGGCACAGGATGACTGTCTAATAACGGGGCAGGTCACTCTAACTCATCCCATCTAGGATAATGACTGAGCTCATGGTCACTGGAAGATGTACTGAGAAATAAACTTCAGTGTGTAACAAAAGGCCACAGGGACATTTGTGCATCAATCGTGCGCGAGACAATTCATATAAATGTTATTATGCGGTGTAAACAGTGGCTATGGACCATGAATGTTTCCTCTTTCCAAATGAAAACAATTCAATCGAGAATTTCTACTAATTTATTTATGTTTATGCTGAATATGATGATGAGATAAGGTTTCCTATTTACATACTCCAGAGTGAATTATGGAGGAAAAGGATTCTGACATTTTCAGTATAATGACTACAGCACTCCACCGTGGGAAAGGTGGAGCAGCATCAAGCAAGTAGAAATGTTATTAGTTGATTGCTAAGGATGGGAGAGGATTGAAATCAACCTGCACAACAGATGTGAGCCATTTCATAGACTGTCATGTATCCTTTAAGAGAAACCATGGGAACTAGATTCCAATTTTTAGCACTCAAATATATGCAATACCCTGTGAGCATGTACAGTTGTTGTGTTGGCACAGCAAACGATTGGTACACATCGACACACAAGCATTTCTTTGGGGAGCCAGGAAGGAAGTCAGAGGAGTGATCAGCGGCGGCAAGGACTGTGGAGGTGAATGCAAGTGCAACAAGCCGGTGACACTGATGGGAGCTGACACTGAGAATTGGGAGAGGATCAGGAGACACCCTTACTTAAGGAAGCAAGTTCCACGGCCTGGAAAACTTTGATTTAGTATAATGGACTCCGCATCTAAGAAGAAACGGGAAGAATTTGAAAATGGTTGACCTGGTAGGGACTTCCTTTGCATAAAGCTTGTGTATAGTCACAGGACATAGGTCCTCAGAATTAAGATGTGTGTGTGTGAGAGAGGGAGATTAAGGTGCTAGAGAGCACTGGCTCTGACACCATGATTTGGTGTTCGTGTTTTTGTATTTCCTCAAACAGGCTTTTGCAGTTGCTTGTTCTTGTTCTCTGATGTTTGCACTGAGTTATTTGGGCTGTGTAACAACGGCGTAATTAACATCCCTGAGGTGTAAATAGCAAATAAATTAATACTAATTCCGTGCAGAGATGTACAAAATAGAATGCTTTTTATCCACTGGCTTGTTAGTAGAGAGGAGCATCACAAATCCAAACTCAGAGAGACATGCAATTAGAAACTTACACTCCCATCCCATGCACACTGCGATGGGTACACATGACACACCTCATCTCCCTCAGCACCACACACACACATGCAAAC
The DNA here is from genome assembly GCA_900303265.1 of Brotula barbata. Lineage (NCBI taxonomy): Eukaryota > Metazoa > Chordata > Actinopteri > Ophidiiformes > Ophidiidae > Brotula > Brotula barbata. The sequence continues at coordinate 258,302 of OMNV01029116.1, read as the reverse complement.
ACATCACATACACACAATAACTATAAGTAAGTCCTAATCTCTCAGCACTATAAACACAACAAGGTGGTAAATTATGAAGTGTGGGGACTTGGCTTGATATCAGAGGGAGTGTAGCTCACTGCTTGTTCCGAAGTTAATTAGTTTGGCCTGTTTGCCTTTTTATTTATTTATCTGGCATGCAGTGAGGCGGCAGATAAAACTTGGACGAGTTTGTCCAGCGAAACTGCTGTTTTTCTTCAGTGACTCAGGGTGTGTAGCTCTGAGTGGGACGGCATGTATTTCAAAGTCACTTCATTCAACCCTCTATCTGCTCAAAGTACGTTGTAGGTATGAATAGAAGGATCCAATACCTTATCTGTCCCTTTCTGTATCTCATCTTCAACCACCCCCACAATCTATTATCTCCCTCTCCATTCCCTTCAGTGGAATAACATGCTATAAATCGCTCCTAAGGCTCATACAGTATGGAGACGTATTGATATGTGTCCAACATAGGCCGTGTAATGAGAGGAGATGACATAGAGGCCTGGACTGTGCGTGCACCTGCCACATACTGCCGGCCAAGTCAGAGGGATTGAGGGACGAAGATGAAGATGAGCAGAGCAAAAAGCAGCCCCCCCCCCCTATGCCCCTTACTGAGTGGGTGATTTACAAGTTATGGCCCTTTTCTCCTTCATTCCACTGTCATTGAAAGAAGATTAGATGGGACCGATTGCTTTAGACATCAAACATGGTGCAGTCGATCCATCAGAGCACTGTCTTTCAATGCAGCCTCTTATGTACAGAGCTTTCTCGATGCATTCACAGTAAGAAGAAGAAGGGAAAGGGCAAAATAGCCTCTGTGGCTTCCACACTCTTCTGCAGCCTCTAACCTCCTCCGTTTCTCCATTCCACAGTCAACTGATGCTCACTGGGATGTAAGGGCACTATTTTCTCGCTTACCCCTCCCCCACTTTCCCTCCCTCTGCCTTTCTCTCCGTTTTTTTCTCTCTCGTTTTTTTTCACTCCCTTTTCTTTATCGCTAAGTTGTGAATGGCAGCCAATCAGGGGCAGAGTCGCCTCAGCTTCAGCCTCACTGACATCCACCGCCAGAAGTGATGCACTGCTAGAGAAAAGAAGGAGGAGGAGGAGATAGAGAGAGGGAGGAGGGGAGGGGGAGCAAAGGAGGAGAGCGAGAGAGAGAGAGAGAGAGAGCGAGAGAGACAGAGAGAATGAGAGAGAGTGGTAGAAAGAAAGTGTACAGGAGGAAAGGGGAGAGAAGCCAGAGAGTGGGGTGGAGAAATGGAGTGAGGGAGGGCACAGAGAAAGAGAGAAGCATAGAGCGAGAGAGGAAAACAGGCAGTAGATTCTCTCTCTCACATACAGACACACACACACATGCATACACACACACACGCACACGCACACACAGACAGGCACACACGCACCCACACTCTCTCTGTCTCCCATACACATTCGCACCGGCTGTGCTGTTGTCAGTCTTGGAATGTAAGCAGTGCCGTGAGGAGTCAGATTCTCCACCGCTAAGCTCTGCTGAGGAGTAAGAACACAGCACCATGCATTCAGTTACGCCGATGGATGCTAAGCTGTGAAAATCTAAGGTAAGGGCTTTTTTTCTGACGGGTGTTCAGAGATATTTTTAATATATGTTCCTCCATACTCTGGGTATAAATAATCTGCTCCTTGCAGTGTGGCAAAGCAGACGATTGCAGCAGTGACATGTCTTGTGAAAACTTCAAAGAGGTTAATAACAGCAAATTAACACAGAAAATACAGGGGTTGTTTTGATTTGAATTTGCCGTCATTTTAATTAATTCACCTACAAGGAATATTTGGAAACTAAAAAAATAAGAATAAGAAAAACTGCAGAGCTGGTTTTCATAAATTTCTTGTTTAACAAATAGGGACTTCAATCTCTTTAATGCTGGTGCTACAAAGCATGTTTTATCTGATCCAACAAATGTCATAATATCTTTGGTATCTGGTAATTCTCCTCAGCATTTTCTGACATCCATCCCATGACACCTGTCACACAATGTTCAAGACTGAATGTGTAACTTTAAAGTGGGGGTGATATTGCTTGAGGTTATGCCGTTTTGTAATAAGGACAACATGAACTTTACCACTCAATCTTTAAGTGCTTCATGCTGTTTCAACCTCTTGTGTATCAGTGGGTGTCCATAAAACATACATAGATACAACACACATACAGCAGGCGTAGATGTGTGGGTGTAAATACATTTGAATGCACTTGGGTGTACATTATGTGCAATCTTTATGTGGCTGTTAGCCTGTGTGCGCCTGTGTTTATGTGTGTGCACCTGTCTGAGTGTCTATGCTGTGCTTTATGCCTGTGTGCGTGTGTGTGTGTGTGTGTGCTGAGAGGCAGAGGCAAATCATACTTGGGGGCAGATTTGATGGAGAGGCGGTGTACCATACATATCACTGGACAGGCATGGAAGTGTTTATCGCGGTGTTGGAGCAGTGTGACGAGAGCAGCCAGCAGTGTTGCAGGTTATGTACATGCACACAAACTTAATCAACCTCTCTCTCTCTCTCTCTCCATCTCCAACTCTTTCAGTGTTGCCAGTGTGTGCTGCCTTGCACACAGACAGATTTATAGTCTCCAAAGTGATATGTGAGGATGTCGTTTGCAGGCCGTTCATGTAACGCCATTATTGTTTAGAGCAAATTAGCCACTAAGGTGCTTCCTGAATTACGGTCAGATATGGAGTGACCTTTCTGTGTTGAAATGATCATATGTGGAAATCTATCCTCCCACACATGCAGTGAGGCTCTCATGAGTGTTCACACAGCTTGTGTTGAAGAATCAAATATGGATATTAATTTCTATCGCAAGTAGGAAATAGCCAACAGAGGAAATAGAGGTATTTCAGAGAGAAAATCAAATGAGCAGAATCTTTATGGCCACAAAATATTTACTCACTGATTTTTGTGGTGTCTTTTTTGTGTCTCTTTACTTGTGGTTTGGATCTGACCTGTATTGACTTCTCTTAAGAAGTCAAACAATCTTCAGCAAAAAATGCCAAGTTTAATCGACTGCTGTTACCTCATTAAAATGCAGCCACATCCTAAAGGCACATTAAGGAAAAAAGAGCTTGCTTTTACCTTACAAATATATATTTTGTACAATCAGCATACCCTATTGAAAAACTATCTCTCCCTCTTTCCCTTTTGTGTCACTTTTCAACAGGGAAGTGTCCACTGTATCACAAAATTGCTTTGAGGATTTTAAAGCATGAGTAAAGCTTGCTGAGGTTTGCCCAAGACTGCAGCTAGAGTAGCCAGACCTGGGAAGGTCTAGGGCTCCACCATGTGGATGCTTCTTCAGCTGCTGCTTCCTGTCATATGGTGCATCATCGCCCCTCATGCTGGATTTATGCTCTGCCTGTGGTAGTCTGTCAATTCCGGCAAGCAATCACTGGAGCTATTCAAACTGCCAGTCACATAACACTGCTTTCCTGCCCTCACCCCACATCTCTGCTTAGTGTTTGTCATGGCAAGAAATTTGGCTTTTGCCACCTATAAATCATGGTCCTGGTTCAAAGGTGGAGGTACAAATGCTCACTGAGACTATTCATGATATGGGTTGGATGACCTTGGAGCCCTTTTTCTTTGATGAATACTCAAGCTGGGCCTCTGGTCGTTCATTGTCCTCCTTTATTCCACTTGTTGGGTTCATTGTTAGTGCAACCTGAGACTGCCTGGTAAGTGGTATTCAAAGGCCAACATTTGAAAAAATAGATTAATATTTGTGTGGGCTGGGGTTTTCAAGTTAGATGGTTAATTAATGTGCATCCTCCCACCCTGTTACACCTCTGTGTCAGTGTATGTGTTCATTGACTTTATAAATGTGTGTGCATGTAAGATATTAAAGGTATGAATTGTTTTTCCTTGGGAAGTGGTATGTTGAGCTGAGGCTTTTATTTTTATTGTTATTATTTATTTTCTATGTTATGTTACAAATACAGCAGTTTTAAGATAAATGACCTTTGTATTAATTTGGATTTGCGGCAGCAGGTTAGCTTAGTATCTACATTTTCTTGTGTGCAAAGGTTTATTAATATATAATGCATGCAGGACCTCAAAAAAAGGTTCACCGTCCAGACTCGCACTGGGTAATGCACCTATAATTCATCTCCGAACGAAGCCAAAGAACTCATAGAAGTGCTTAGTTGCATTACAGTTTAGTTTTTGTAGGGTAGCACACGTGTTAAATTTTGGAATAAATGTGCATACAAATTTATACAGATTAATGTTTGAGGCTGGACTTTCCAGCCAGCATTTCTCTGTGAAGAGCCTGTGTACCTCTGATCAAAGCCATTCTTATTCAGCAAAACAAGAATGTATCATTTTGCAGATTACCGAAATGTAGAACATTAAAGCTCCTGCCAGAATGTCTTGGAGTAAAAACCCAACTTGAAAACAACATTTTAAAAGCATGTTTAGCAATTTATTCCCTTCATATCTTCGTTTTTCATGCTAGGACATACATACAAACATAAACTCCATGCAACCTAAATCTAATCAAGAACAACTTTTAATAAACCCTACAAATCAACTAGCCTAAATAAGAGGAGAGGATTTATTTTGAGTCTATAACATCTGGCATAGATTCAGCGTGCTCGCTCATCCTTTAATGGAGTGTTTGGAAGAATTCTGAAAAGACACACTGGCCTAACACTTAATAGGCACACCACATCAAAGATTAATATCCAGAATGCTATTAAAACTCAAGGACAGGCTGGAATGATAATTAGAAAATGCAATCACAAGCATCAGAGTAGATTAATTGCGAGGCGCTGTTTCCTGATTTTCGGGAGTGCACATGTCACGGTGGTGCCACATTATGTGCTTGTATGTACGGAAAAATACACGATCGCTGCACTAATCAACGAGTAAAAGTGTCATATTCGTTGGCCTTCTTTGAGATCACAAATTGACACCTTTCTAAACACTTATGATTTCAGACACACGTGTATTCAATACGTTCCTCTGACCTGTGTTTTCATTATTTTAAGCTTTTGGCTCCTCAGTAAGATATAATATTTCCCTTCTGTCTGCAAGATTCACTGTCCACTTCTGCTACAAACTAGGCTCAACTCAATCAAGAAGCATTCTTATCTAATAGAGTGTTATTTGCCTTTTTTTCTGATTACACATATTTGGTTTTTACAATGTCTGAGTGACTGAATACCAGTTAAATGAGCAAAGCTTTATGTTAAAATCTCATTAGTTCATTTATTTGATTTTCTTTTCAAAAGATAACATTTAGCTATATCTTGTCCTTCACTGTCATCAGTGTAACCATAATGCTATTTTTTTTTTTCGCACACAGTAGCAAGCTCTTTGTTCATTTCAGTGCCTCAATTGACATTGTAGTGCTTTGAACAAGAGCAGAGGAGCTGATAAAGTAGCATGTAGCTTCATGAAACGTTTCCTGAGGTGCACAATGACTGCTTGTCAGGCTATCTCTTGTACCCAAGCTTCTACTCAGGGCCCTGACTAAATAGGCTCTTTTAGAAACAGAGGTGAAATTTAGGATAAACATCCAAAAGATCATAAATTATGCATTCATACCCAAATTACCTATTGAGACCAGTCCTGGTGGGGAGACAGCCTGTGATATCAAGGGGAGCCTGCCAATAACAGAAAAATAATTTCCACATGCTCAAAGCCTGATCGACACCTGACGAGTATTTTGTTGATCACCATATGGCAATAGTGAATAATAATAATGATGATGATCCTAATAATAATATTAATAATAATAATAATTATAATAATAATCTTTTCCAAAAGTCACCATCAATAATGGCTCTAGAGGCAACATAGGAAAAACATTGCAGAAAAGACGAGAAAGACAAGTTTCCCTTGAGCAAGGCAATTTATCTCCACGTACCGTGGTGAATGTTGCTCTGTGGCCTCATGATTGTGCGTGATACTTCCCAGTTTGCGTTTGTAACTGAGTCACTGTGAAGTATAACCATGAGCAGAAATAGCATTCGGAAACCTTCTTGTAGATCAGAACCTTTAAACATTTTGTGACCGTCACTGTTTTTCATGAACTGCAACTGAATTCAACAAACTGATTCCTTAAAAGACATCCTCAAATGTTTTGATGTAATGTAGTTATAGAATTGAAAATACATTTCAGTTATCCTAACAAAGGTGTGGTGTCACATAAACCTTCACTAACCTTAAGTGAATGTTAGAGTGAGACTTATTCCGCCTTCTGCTCCTTTTGCAACTTTTACCCCATATTTCAAAAGAATTCCGTGCTGAGGGCCACACATATTAATTATAAAAAAAAAAAAGAACCCTGACGGGCTGGAAGCACAGTTGGCCTGTCATCTCTGATGCAACATGTGTGTAATTACTGAAGTGTGACTCAATCCTTTATTACCATATAGCAGGAAATGATATGATTAGTGTGACACATACAGCTGGATTTACTTTGTTTGTCTGTTTTGCCTGTTAATATTCTCTGCATTTACTGTTGTACATTTGCACACATTGAGATTGATAATATACATATTGTATACTGTATATATGTATATATATATATATATACCCTATACGCACACATATGTATGGATGTATGTATGTGTGTGCGTGTATGCATGTGTGTGTGTATTTAACTGGAGGTAAATCATAGCAATATGAAACATTTTGCTATATATTTCCCAAATTAAGATATATATATATATATATCATATCGGTTTGTTTGTTTATGTGTTTTTGTTTTTTACCCCAGGTTCAAACTACTAATCTTGTTATTCTTTAATAACTGCTACATAGCATTGACAAATTTACGCTCAAGAGGGTGATTGGGTTATATTATTTAAAACATGAGAATGTTTGAAACTAAGACCATTGAAGCTTGCTTGTGTTCAGTAACACATTTGCATCAATTCTGGCCAGCGCTCCTTTATTGTATACATCTGGTAATGCGGGTCTAAGTGCACATTGATTCGGAAACTCTGCAATGCATTACTCCAAAACGATAACATACAGTAACTCATAATACATAGAATAAATGCAATGTTAATGTTGTGTGTGATGGATTATATTTCACCAGCCAGTTTCAAGAGCATGGCAGTCGATTTCATAGTGTGCACATCAGAGTGGAGACCAATAGCTACATAGAAGAAAAGAAATGCATTTAAAAGTCTAACCGCATGGTGAGGAAAGCAGTGAGCAGCAATGTCAAGTGCAGAGCAGTAAATTGGTTAAAAGGCAAAATCAACAGCACTTTCCTTAAAGCCCTTTTAACTCAGAAGTCACGACCAATGGGTCCATCTTCAGTTTCCACAGATACCAAATACATCAGGATGCAATCACAATAGAGGGAAATTTAAGGGAAGTATCTTCTTCACCTCACAACCAATTGATGAAACATAGATAAGTTTATAAAGCATTAACTAGGTCAACACAAAACAGAGGCAGGTTAAATAGGGTTACTATTATGGATTTTATGATTTTTAAAAATCATAAATCTAGAAATTCCAAGATATTTCATGTCATTTCTACATGATATAGTCTATAATTAAATAACCCCATTCAGCGTTAAAATGTTCAATTATTAATTAAATTAGTATTCCTATTGTCTAATCATTGCAGTTTGATTTATTTTATTTCAGCTTGCAGGTACTATACAAATCCAATCACTGAACTGAACACTTTAATGTCTCCACTCGCATAATACTACATCTTTAAGTGAGTCCAAATTGCTGATTGTGTGATTAGGGCCCGCGTTCCCATATCAGAATCTATTTTCACGCACCTGATGAACAATAATTGTACGACATCTACTTCTGAAAAGTTCTGCCGCAGGCTGAGAAATTAAAATGTATGTGAAGGATAAACACAAGTGACCCAAACACAGACAGTGTTTCTTGGCTAATACTGTTTCTTCTGTTCACAGGGATCTAGGGGACATCGAAGAGAGGAATACAATGTCTGTTCTGATGACACTGCCTTCTAGAGTTTGTTCTATCCGAAGCTCGTTACGCTAATTCACCAGTCGACCAGGACATTCCCCAACGGATTGAATACCATGATAACCAATCAGGTTCTACTCCTTCTGATGGTCTCCATCCTGTGGCCCAGTACTGCCCTGCCTTTCACTCCTGGAAATATTGGGAATCTGTTTGGGATGCCAGAGAGTGATGGGGGGATTCTTCAACGGTCTAAACGTGGATGGATGTGGAATCAATTCTTTCTGCTGGAGGAATACACAGGAAATGACCATCAATATGTTGGCAAGGTAACGTATCTGCGCACATTGTCTGTGGACTAATTATAAACGGCTTGGCTCGTTAAAGTACTACTTGATGTAATTGATCGAACAAAAATGGGCTGCCAGAAAAAAAGCTGGAGCACACAAAGTGAACCGAAGCGATAAGATACAAACCAAGTGCATATCAACTGCTCACTTCGCCTTGAGCTTTCTCCGATTTGTTTTATCACAATTAATTTGTTTCAGTGGAGAACAACCGTGTGCATTATCTCCCTCATCGAAATTAAATTAATTTCTTTTTGGGAAGACATGCCAAAGATAAAATAAGAATATCTCACTGATCATCAGGAACAAGTGGAAATAATAATAATGGCTCCTTCAGCAGGCATGCAGCACAATCACACCTAAAACACAATCACTGCTCTAATCTGGGACTATGACTCATCTTTCTATAGAGCTGAAACATCCTGTTGGCAAGTCCTATTTAGGGCTGTCACAATTCATCGATTATAACTGCTACTCATTCAAAAATGGAACAGATTGTTCGGCAATATGTCCCCACACTCCAGTCCAGTTGCTGCAGGTAAACATTAAACAGACACTACTGATGAGTTTCAGCACAAGAAAAGGCCAGTAAAATTTGTTTGAAGACATTATAATTAAAAAACTTAAAAAAAAGGTAATGCAGAGGTTTGTGGATGATTTAATCTCAGCCATGTCAAACTGACTGAATTATTATCATTTGTTGTTAGTTACTATTATTTAGGATTGGATGCTTGCTTGTTACATTTGACTTTTTTTTTCTTGGGTCTCTTCTACTGTAAGAAACAGACTGCACACACACAGAGAGTACATATTTAAACAGAAAGCATGACTCCCTTAATAATTAATATCATAAGTGCATTGATAAATAATAAAAATAATTCTTGGTCACACACGTTGGTAACTGAACACTTTAAGGCAAACAGTTTAGGGCTAGTTAAAGGATTCTGGCTTAAATAAATATGCCTTTTAACACAAGTAACCCATTTATAATATAGTATACCACATCGAAAAAATACATATACAGACTATTTAAGAGATACATTTTTATAGAGGCTTTTTCTATCCAAAAATCCATTATATTAACCCCTGCATTTGTAACGTACGTTTTCTCTTCTTTCTTTTTTTTGCTTGAAATTTGTCTTTATTCTGGGTGTGCTACATTCCATTTTATACAGATTTCCTCAGAATGCATCCTGATGTATTTGGTATTGGAAACAAAGGCTATTCTCTACAATTACTACTACTACTACTAATTACTTTACCTTAGAGTTTAATGCTACATTTCTTAAAAATGTTACATGTAAACACTTCACAAGTTCCTTAATGCCAGGGGTTCCATGCCATATATTTGTAATTCACAAAAAGTATATGTTTTGACAAATAAATCCATGTTTCTAAACTTACATGCAGGGTGTGGAAAGTAATCATCCAATTTAGGTCAAGTTTCAGAGAATTCCAACGAGACACAAGACACGTCCCAAATGTTCAAAGAGATCAGATAAAACAACACAGCTTTTTCAACACACAACTCTCAGAACTATAATTAAAAAGAAAAAAAAACAAGTTTCAGGACAACACTTCTCTCCGCCACCCACCAGATCAGAGGTTCTTGTCAGCTCACCCATAGTAGGTTGATAAAGACAGGTGTGACGGGAAACGCTACAGTTATCAACTTGAGGGAGGGAAATGAGGTGACTCTCGACAGCCAATTTTCTCAGAGAGAGCTGGCTTTCATCAGAAACCTCATTCTCTGGAGTAAACAAGTGTCTTGTGCAGGTTTGGGTGTGGGGGGATATGACAACTCCTTTTGCAGAAAGCGTCATTCGGATCAGGCGAAAAGAAAAGAACAGCAAAAATAAATGGGATACAGAGGATGAAGAGGAGGAAGAAAACATATCAATCAAAAAAGGGCAATGAAATTCACCCCATTGTGTTATGTGATAAAGCGGCAAACTGAATGCTAACTATAAATGGGGCCATCCATTGATATGTCACTGCCTGGTACGCTCTTGCTTTCTTCTTGGCCCTTTGATGCCTTTTGGCGCCCAACTTCTCTGCCATGACAGCAATCACATCCAACATTTTTTTCACACTTCCTGTGTCCAATATCACTCACTATTAAACTGTCTGAAAGACACAAGGCTGTAATAAATTACCGAGAGGAAACAGGGCAGCCGCGTGGCTTCATGGAAAAGGCTGTGGCGAACCATATTGCAAATTCCATCAGAGACGGAAGAGAGCTGTAGTAGATATATGGGAACTATACTGAGAAATTAAAATGACATAAACGAGAAAAACTGAAGACCAAATGCAAAAGCACTTCCGAGCCCACCACAAAGCCGTCAAAGCCTTGATGGTCTTCCTCATAAAGACCCTTTAATGGGCTTTGCAGTGCACTGCGGGGGACCTTGTTTATTTCACATTCAATCAACCCACTCAAATCAACCCACACACACTCACTGGCTGTCACTTGAAGTTGACTCTTTGATTGCAGCAATCAAACTGGATGTAAAGAACAGTCACCACCTTGTATAGCTGAATGCAGAGCTGAAAGGGAAGCACTGCTCTGCTGCCACTGCACTATGTCATAAATGCAGCTCATATTGCTTATCAAGGTGTTGAAAAGACATGCTGCTTTGAGGCCTGCTTACTGAGCGCTGACTGAATACCTTGCGGGATGATAAGCGAGGAAAGTAAGCACCTAAGCAAAAGTAAAGCTTTCAGCGCACTTTCTCCTTTGTGAGTTGACAATTTCAACTCAATGAGTGCACAATTCTATGGGAGAGAGTGTATTACGCAATATGTGAGTGCGTTTTGAGCACAAAACCCTAAATTCTCTCAGGTTAACTGACTTTATAGGACCGTTGTGGGTGCAAGCCATCAGCGTGTGCAGCTGCGGTGCCCTACTTCTTAAGCAGGGCTATGAAGTGTGAACACTTGCAGTGCTGAGCAATGCAGCCACAAACTTTAGGCTAAAGAGTGGTTTGAAGTGAACTAAATCCTATTAGGTTCCTGCTACCGTGTGTTGTACTTTGGCCTGTAAACAAACCAGACTACCCTAACAATTGAATATTCAATGAAGCTCACTTCCTTGGCTTAGTTTGCAAATAAGGACTCTGCTGGTTTTGCAAGGCCTCACTCAGTATCTTTCCTCATGAATTTTCTATGAGCTCAACATGGTAAACAGTAAGGTGTAACATTAACTTGCATAACAGCATTATGGCACATTGTTGCACTGGTAAAGACTTTCCTCTTATGTCTCAAAAAGAGAAAGGGGGTGGGGAGTTTAATTATTCTGTATCCATTCTGTGCTCTATTTTGCTATCTCCTCTTTGCAGCACAGAGCAATGCTTACTCGAGACCTGACAAGAATTGCCAATGATTCAGCCACTGAACTGACAATTCCTCAGTGTTTGTGCAAGGCGATTTAACTCATCAAGGCTCTCTTCTGTGCTTCTGTTGTAAGGCCTTGGAAAGGCTGCGCTTGTGCTGCATGGCCTTGAAAAGAGAGCCACTAAATCTCAGCAAACAACATGTGATAGCGCACACATTTGATTTTGGTACAGCTGTGTGCAAATACTTTATGAAGAGTATCATTTCTGTGGTCTCTCTGTATGCACTGAAGCAGCATTGTGCAGTTAACAACTCACCGCTTTTACGTTATTACACAATATAAATCAAATTTATACAGTTACTCTGGGACATCCCTACAGAAATCACACCAAAAATTTCATGATGTTAGCACTATGCCCTTGCAATTTTGCTGGACACGAATACTACTATTTTTAGATGTCAAGGTGGTGCATAATAGCTCTGTTCCATGCTGCTTATTCTGCAAACCCAAGCTTTGCTTACTGTATCAGTCAGTGGTAATTCTATATGACCAAGGGGAGAAAATCTGTTTACCCAAATGATTTGGAAGCTGGCTTTATGGGGACATTTGATAATAAGAAAAATGTGACAAACATAGAAGCACCCCTTCTATTAAAAAGATATGTTAAATTCATTCCACAAGATTTTCAAAGGCTGTCAAGTCTCTATTATCCAAAAGACAGGCTGGCTGCATAGGGCTCAGATCCTTTTGATGGCTCACTGTTTGTTGTTTTTGCTTCATGGGCTCTTCTTTGCAGGATTACACCCAACACAGGGGAATATGGTAATAATCAGATGAAAAATGCTGAAGAAAATTATCAAAAGCTTCGGAAAAATGCATGTTTGATGCTGTGGCATGGACTGAAATTGCTGTAGCCTTATTATAATAAGTGAAGGAATATCGTGTTTGAGCACTAACACCTCTGAATATCAGAAATTAAATATTCTTAAGCCACAGAGGAGTTCAACATGTGTTCGTGTGCATAGTCTCATAGTCTCTCCCACTGCAGATGACTACATAAGACAATAAATTCCAAGTATGGTAACTAATCGTGTCTAATATACTGTGTACACATTTTTTCAGAGGAAATGAATGTGGACAAAATTGTGCCCCAGGACTGACCCTCATTTCAATGCAAAAATTAAAATTAACTTTCGAAAATTATTCTGTCATTCAAAGTCAAAGGCATTTTGAGCCTTCTTTGGTGTACAGCTTAGGGGATAAATCTTAGTCACAAACACTGGATAGAACGCAGATAGAAAAATGGTTTGCGTTTCCCTTTGGATAATGGCCTTCATCTGCATAAAAATATTTTATAATTTCAAATACAGTGCCAAAAACTGTTTGAACTTGACGACATCTGGTTTTTGCATGCTTTCTCTTTTTTTTTTCCTGGCTGAGAATTGCTCACACTCTGGCAATATATTTCTGATTTCCATCCAAAGATGTAGTGTTGACATCAGTGTTCTGACTGTGGGAAAAATAATTAGTTTCCTCACAGCATGCAGATATTAATATTAATAACTTACTGACGTACATTCTGTGTCCCTAACTACTTGTCATTTAAAATGTGAACCCATGAGATACTGCTCTAAATATATCTGCAGACAGATCCAGTACAGTAATGAGCCTGAATCAAGTGTCTTTCACAGTATGCTATCATTGCTCCTCTGTGACACATAGCGCAGCTTCAAGGTGATGGATAGGTCAGAGGTGACTTTAAGCTGTAGGTCAGGTGTCATCAGTTTTCGAAGGCACAATTTGGAAGACAAAACTAAGACGAGAGATTGTGATATTTGACCCTTTGACCCTGATCGCATATTAAAACAGACAGACTTCTCAGTAGAGAAATATTCAGAACACAAATTTTATATCTCTATGCCTGAATTTAGTTGTAGTCATATTTACTGTAGAGGATTTTGAAGAGCTTTACTGCCAGCAAATAAACTTGATAGCAGCAATTCAAACGCCTACCTGTGCTTTGTTGTTTTGGGTGCATATGAGGGCATGTGTGAATGGGTTCACTGCTTCCATTTTGGTTTGTGTAGCAAATAAAGTGAAAATATAATTTCATGGAATGGAGATAAAATACGATGACAATATACAAAATCACTTAAGAGCAAACAGCAGTGAGGTTGCTCAACACATCAGTCCATCAGATATTAAGGCACCAGACCTACATTAGGTGATCTAAGATGCTTCAGAAAACAATAAGGAGCTCATAATTTTGATGTGCATTTGGTCTTTGCTCCTAACAAAGCGTGTCAAAATTTCAGCTGCACTCTAACATGGACAAAGGTGATGGCACCGTCAAATACGTCCTGACTGGAGACGGAGCTGGCACCCTGTTCTTGATCGATGAGAAGTCAGGGGACATCCACGCCACCAAGAGGCTGGACAGGGAGGAGAAAGCCATGTACACTCTCCACGCCAAGGTTCTGGACAGGACTACCAATGCAGAGCTGGAGCCCGACACTGAATTTAACATAAAAATCCATGACATCAATGACAATGCACCAAAGTTTGCAAAAGAAATCTACTTTGCCAGTGTTCCTGAAATGTCTGAAGTTGGTAAGTGAGCTTTATGCTTTATGTTTTATTCATGATATGTGGAAAGGCAGCAGAGGCTAGTCGACCATTGGGTAGTAAAGGAAAGTTTTTTCACGTGACGATTGTTTGGACAGGCTCATTGGGAATTCATAACAACTAATGTCATTTTTAATGCTGTTTTTTTGATAGGCAGTAGAAACATTGAAAGTTTAGACTGTTGCAAACATTCAAATTAAAGATTTGCTTCATTGCACTCCACTTCATTTCGTTCAAGTAGTATAAATAGAGCAATTGGCGTGAAAATAAACAAAGCTTATGGAAGTAATGGAGGCAACTTGAAATTAATCCTCCATTATACAATTGCAAATTAATACATGGAAGCAATCAGGATAAATCAAAAGGCAATTGTCTGTGTGTCCTATTTGGAATTCATAATGCACTGTTCTTAGACTTCTCTATTGTGTGGACACTGGCATAAGGTGGGTCAGGGTCGCCACTACTCATCTCCAGACTAATAAAGTCCCTTAATGTGTTCAGACTGAACACACTGGTTAATCAAGTCAGCCAGCCATGAAAAATCAGTAGCTCCCCTTTATGCTATCAGTGCTGGGACTAAGTGGGACAGATGTTCAAGAGCTCATTAGTATGCACGGAGACAGTCAGACCCAAACAGGACACGACAGAGGTCTCCTGAATGCCAAGGACAGTATTTGCAGTGTGGTGTTATTGAAACGCTTGGGAGGATTATGCAAAACCTAATGTGGCAGTGACTTCAATGACAAGATATTTATGAGGAAATAAGACACGACTGAGCTGCTTCTAACCTTAAAAGTTTAGTTTTTCTGAGGATGTTGTTAATTTCTGCCTGATACTTGGATGCATCGTCATGATGTCTCATCCTCATATAGTTGCATTTTATGATGAGAAAAAGTGGCCATGTATGATTGTATTGTTAGTTGCTGTCTTTCTCGTAATGGTGTACACGGGGATAGGATACACCAAAGACATACTTCCTACAGTACAATGACAACAAGGAAATTTCAGCACAGTTTATTAAGTGGAGCACATCAATTTTCACATCTATCTGCCAATATTAATGGATGTCAGCCAAAATACAGAAGTCTGGCAATTTTTTTTTTTTTTTTATTCCCTTAACATTTGTGTAACAAGTTTGCTTTTGCACAGATAGGCAATGTTACTAAATGTGAATTTATGTGTTGTGTACTTAAGCTAATTATGACTTAGAGCTATTTTTTTTAATAAAGATGATGCAACGTGTTCTTTTATAGCTAAAATTAGCTTGATGACTTGAAAACCAACAAACACTAATCTTACCAACGGGCAAATGTAAACAATTAATTTGGTTGAGCACATTTTCACTCAATCAATTGCATGACCAAACAGAGGCTCGCATAACTAGGTTTAATCAATCTAATCGTTTTCAATGAGCTGCCAGAATAGCACTTCCACAATCTGCATCAGGAATAATTCAATAATTTAGGCAATCGAAGCATTTATATAGTTGTTGAGTAAGTTGAGTAAAAGAAGTGGAAATTATGTCCGCAATCACTACCTTCATCATGGCTTGATTATCCTCTTTAAACATGATATCTCTTAAAAATTGGCTTTGGATGTTCTTTTCCAGGTACATCTGTCATCACTGTAACTGCCACTGATGCTGACGATCAAACATATGGGAACAGTGCCAAACTTGTATATAGCATCCTACAGGGACAGCCGTATTTCTCTGTGGATTCTGAAAATGGTAAGAACAGTCCCAGATGCACCTCTCAATTCGCTGTTAATACAATGCAGTGGATGCAATATTATCTTTTTTCACTCACAACACATCAGTAAAAGCTGTAGAACGACCCTGTTATTCTTTCCAAAATGATTGCGGTGCTCACTGTTATTAAAATGCTACTTGTTTTCACATATAAGAAGACACGTGTCAATGTGCCATTCATTGTCTTTGTGACTCATAGAAGCCTCAAAGACAAACACTTTCAAAGATATTATTCATATTATCTCGCCACGTTGTGTCTAAAATAAGAGAAAGCTGGCAAAAATGGTGGAAGACAACATTTTCTTTCAGGCACCATCAAGACGGCGCTGCCTGGCATGGACAGAGAAGTCAAGGAAAACTACCAAGTTGTGATCCAGGCTAAAGACATGGCTGGACAGATGGGGGGGCTTTCAGGAACCACGACCGTCAGCATCACTCTCTCTGATGTGAACGACAGCCCACCACGATTTGCTAACCGTAAGGAGCTACTGCATTTCACTTTACAGCACTGATTCAAAACCAAACGGACTCGAGATGGCACTGTATGCAATATTTTATGTCATCATGAACATTTCTGTGCTGGTCCAAACCTTTACTTTATCTTTTCGGTGTTGGTATCATGTAAGCAGCTATGTTTAAGGGGCATTGGGGTATACGTTTTACAAATGCATAATATGTTTTACAGAAGAGGGATAGAAGTTTTCTCCAGTGACTGCTATAGGTTATGAGGAATGTGTCTCACTGCCACTTGTAGATTCCTTTCGTATGACTACAGTGGAGTCCACAGAGATAGGAGGTGCTATCGGCCGTATTAAAGCTGATGATCCTGATGTTGGACGCAACGCCGAGATGGATTACAGTATAGTTGGCGGACATGACATGTTCAACATTATCACGGACCAAACCACACAAGAAGGAGTCATCATAATTAAAAAAGTAATATCTGCTCATTCCTTACCCTTCCTTTCCATGTGATTTACTAACTGCTTTGTATTCTGCAGCACAGACACCCTGGATAAGACACTAATAGGAGTCTATTACTGATATCAAATGTCTGTGTGATCAGACTGTGACAAAAATATTCCTTCGACAAGTGATGTATTGTCATACTATTGAAACACACAGCCTTCACAGTCTCAACTAACTGCCAAGCGTTAGAGAAAAGCTCTCAACAAGGGCAATAATCATGAAAACAAGTAAGATTTGTTTTACCTCCGAGGCAGATTTTTGGAAAATAAGAATCAAACTTGCTTCCAATCCAAGATTAAAAGATGCCAAATTACTTTTTTAAACAAGCATGCTCCATTTTCAGTGAAACAGCAGAGTTGCTCTTTCCCAGATTTTGCATTTTTTCTTCATGGATCGTGAGTCAGGATGATATGAACTTATTTTTATTTTTTTTTGGAAATGATGGATGTCTCATATATATATATATATTTTTAAGAGCTTTGGCCCATTATTACTGTTAAACATTCACAAAGACTAAATTATTGGGTTTCATATTAGAAATGGCTCACTGATAACATTCATTCATGCAATAAAAGATATATGACTTAAATTATTTGAGGCCACAGTATAAAACCAGATGCCCTCTGCCTGTGAAATGAACAATCTCAAGGAGTCTTTTGCTCGACCTAAAGTAGTTTTCCCCAAAGATCTTCAAGATCATTATCCCTCATTTGGATTTGTAACTTAGATTTCATGGTAGGAATAAGTAAGGCATTTGTAAGGCAGAAAAATGAAATGCCAAGAATTGCTTTTGAAAATCCTGGAGGCGGACTGTTTTTACAGAAAAACCTACAGCTTGACTTCTACTGCTCTTTCGTCTCCAGGCGCTGGATTATGAAAGTAAGAGGGACTACGAGTTCAGAGTGGAGGTGAGAAACACCTACTTAGACGCGAGGTTCATCCATGGTTTGCAATTCAAAGACTACGCCACGGTCAAGGTAACGGTGGAGGATGTGGACGAGCCTCCTGTCTTCACCAGGAACCCTTACATCATTGAGGTGCATGAAGATACGGCTGCAGGCAGCTTTGTCGGCGTGGTGTTGGCCAGAGACCCAGATGCTGACAACAAGACAGTCAAGTATGCTATGAGAGTGTTTATACCCTCGACTGTCAGAGCTCAAGCTAAATGTCAAATATATTCCCTACCTCTACACAACTAATTCATAATTTACACAATTGACAAAGTTCCCAAATTTAACAAATGTAAAAATTCATCAACCATCATTAAGCTAATATGTGCCCATTGCCTGAGTAGCAATTTCATAGACAATAACCATCATTTCAGGAAAATACATGGAAGAAACACACTATTATCATTGCGCAGGAGAGGAAAATGCTCACTTGGCTAAATCTTATCTATCAGCCAAGCCATGTGTCAGTATGGAGGGAGAAGAAAAGGAAATTATTCATAGGTCCCTCCTAGTGATTTCCCAGTGGAAGATGGCGGCGGCACTGTAAAGTGAATACAGATATTGTTTATTTCCCAGACTTATGTAAGCCCTCTGTGTTGCTGAACAAAGTCAAAGTGAAAGAGCTTAAATTGCTGGATCGAATCATCGCCGCCATTCCACACATATGGCGCCTGCCGGTCTCTGACACAGCGATATGCCACTATGTGCCTGTGCCACATGGAGGATTGTGTTGCATATTCAAGTTTCACCGGAATATGAAAGTTGACCATGACAAATGAGCTATGTTTCAGGTATACGTGAGGTGTATTTTTGGTATTAACAAATTGATGTAATTACAATCTTTTGTGTTATACTTGCAGATACTCCATCGATCGCCATACTGATCTGGAGAGATTGTTCAACATTGATTCAGTGAATGGCACGATAACAACACTGAAAGCACTGGACAGAGAGATGTCCAAATGGCACAATATCTCTGTGGTGGCAACAGAAATAAGTAATTTAACTTGTGGATTTTTTATTTTATTTTATTTCTTTCATGTTAATTATCTTTTTCCTGCTAAACTTTATTTATTATTCACAGACAACCCAAGGCAGACTACCCGAGTGCCGGTGTTCATCAAGGTGTTGGATGTGAATGACAACGCACCTGAATTTGCAATGTCATACGACACATTTGTCTGTGAGAACGTCAAAGCAGGACAGGTGGTTATAATTCAAGATCTCAAGAAAAATACTGAATAAGGCATACATATTAGTATTAGGACAGAGCAACACTTGCTCCGCATGCAATATGCATATGATATGATATGATATACATGAATCACTCCAACAAATATTTTAATATATATCTTTTTTTGGTGAGAGCGATGCGTCATGTCATAGTTCAGCAACCCTGCGCTAAAATAGACAGGGGCTTGTAATTCAAGATCTCAAGAAAAATACTGAATGAGCTATACATCTGACTAATTATTCTCTTTTTTTTCTAAATGCAAAACTACTCAAATTTCAAGACAATTTCCACTGTAATTCTGTTGAAATTGTTCCATAATTGCGCAGTAACACACTTGATAACATGTATTTTACATGATGAAGCATCTCCTACATGAGGAAATGATTTAATGATACTGGGCATGGAGCCCAAAAGGAGCTGGCAGAGGGATTATCTACCAGACAGTCCCTGACATGTAGACTGGCTCCACTTTTCTCATTCCATGGATCAATGTGCTGACTGACCTCCGATGATTTATTTCTGCCTGAAGTAATTTTACATCAAATTATGCTTTACAAGTTAAGTAATACTTTACATTTTTGCACAAATAAAGCTTATAGCTGAACATTTTATCCAAAAAGCTGACACAGCTAGGACATGCTTGTAATGTTATTGTCAGTGCACAGCAACAACCAGGGACAGGGTTGTTCTGAAGGGACAGGGAGCCGAGCAATCAGCTTGTGGGTTAAACTTGGTCAACATCGATCCAGCTTCAGACAGACATTGTTGAAAGTACTCAGTCCTCTCCTTTGCATACACATCAAATTAGACATAACGTGTTCAGAGGATTCTGGACTTTTCTAATGTGTGGAGTCATACCGTTAATTAAAAAGTCACCGATTGACACTATTTAGTGTTCCGATTCTGTATTTAAGCTCTTTAATTGACTTTGTTCAAGCATTCATTATTTAGTAAAGTTTCAGACACCTTTGCATCAAAAAAAAATAATATGTCTGAGGTCTATGTAGACGGGTAAGCAGTAAATCATTGCAGTTCTAAATTATAGGCACACTCCCTGTTACAACTCTCCTCAAATTCTATCAGTCCGGTTCACAAATGGAACAAAAATGTGTGCCCCACTAAAGGCCGCTGTGTAGGTGACAAACTGAATTATCACAAGAATAAAACTACAAATTTCCCTACTAATTTCTTTTTTTTTTTGAGTTTGTACTTTGTAAACTAAAATAAAATAAAACTGCAACAACTTCAACAAATGTTTTTGTTTGTCTTATACAGCTAATTCAGACAATCAGTGCTGTGGACACAGATGAACCCCTTGTTGGACACAAGTTTGTCTTCAGTATAAGTCCGGCCAACCCAAACTTCACCATCGTGGACAGGGAAGGTAATGGACATGTTTGTTGCCGATCAGTTCCAAACTATTCTAAATGATTCACTGATTAAATCAGGCCCACAAATTGTCAGGAAAATATTTTTTCTAATAATTTGCTGTGATATTGCTCGTTGCTGAACTCTTTGCTCACCACCATCGACCATTCCCTTGTTTCCGTAGATAACACTGCCAATATCCTGACGAGGAGAGGAGGCTTCAGCCGCCGTGAGATGAGCATGTACTTCCTACCTGTAGTGATCTCAGACAATGACTACCCCATTCAGAGCAGCACAAGCACGCTGATTGTGCGCGTGTGTGCTTGTGACAGCCGGGGAAACATGCAGTCATGTAACCCAGAGGTACTGCCCTTCTCAGAAGGCCTAACAACTGGAGCTCTGGTGGCCATCCTGCTCTGTGTTATCATCCTCCTAAGTGAGTACAAGTTTGCATTTGAGATAAGTACAACAGCAGAGACAAGTAGCATTGTGTAGACGATTATTGAATATTATCACTTGCTGTACTCAGCCAAGCGGCGTTAGTGACACTTTAGGAAACTTGAGATTTTCATTCATAGATAATTCAGTTGGCAGTGCGACTGGAGTTTTTTGTTACGTTATCTTTTATTCATATAGGAAGGAAATGGAAAGTAAGGCCATTCAATGAGGCATTCCTTTACATATTTGGCTGTACATGGCACTTTCACAGAAAATAGAGCTGTGGTAGAAAGCTTCTTTCATTAACAAATAAATCCACTTAACAAAAAGGTCATTGAGTATTTGCCATCTAAAGTAGGTCACATGCTACTTCTTAAAGCACCACTCCAGCCCTCTCAGTTATATAATGCAGTATGTAGCAGCACACATGGCAGAATAGCAACAGCGCGTATTATTTGAGCAAGTGAAAAGTAAAACTGTGTCTCATGGTCAAGGACACGTCAATAAGTAACAGGATTCAACTTTGCCTTTGTTAGTCAAGCATAGCATAAGAGAAGACTGTAAGAATGATAAGACTATAAATGTATGTATTGCACACCAGCACATTTAACAATTTCACTACAAAACCAATCACACATCTCTAACCCCATCCACATTAGTTTTAGTAGTCTTTTCTACCTGTTCCATTTTGAAAATTCAGCGTCTGCTGGTGGACCGAGCTTCTCCCACAGATTGAGAGCACTGAAGGTTGAAGTCGATGCTCTCCTCTTTGCAAAATATCTGACATCTGCTCATTATCTCACGCTTTTTGCACTTGAATCCCCCCCCCCACGACAAACTGTCTCATTCACCGCAGCTTGATTCCAACAAGCAGGCACTGAGGTGGAACGGCTCCGACTATATGGTCTGTCTCTTTCTATTGTCTAAAAATGTGGCAGCGGTCAGTTAGAAATCTTGGTTCAGAACCTGTTAAACAGTCACCCCCACAAGCATTCCACCCATGATGAAGGCTCTCTAATTAACACCCAGGTGGGAGGCAAGTTGACATCTATAGTACCTACAGGCAGGAGAAGGGGACTGGAAGGGGAAAGAGGGATGGATACAGGATTTCTGCAAGGAAGAAACATATCACAGCACCCCTCTCTGGAAAGGTGCTCACTCTGCAAACTCTGGTTATAATATCTGGTCTTTTGAAAAAAGTGGAATCAAGGAGATGGGATGTGCACTGGAGAGAAAAAAGGGCAAAAAAATGAAAAAAAAAAATGCACATCCATCATTCCTTTTGCACATTGAATGTATCGTTCAAGACAAGTTAAAAACGAAAAGCTTTTTGCTGAATCTTTAATAAACGGAAGTGAATGCCTGAGGCAATGTTGGGGATTTATCACAGATATCAAAAGTGTCTCCCTCTACACGTCTGCTCCCCTGTGCTCTTTTCACAATGCATGACACGTTAGAAAGCGCACATCTTATGCCGAGGTTTTGTCTGTGTTTCCCCCTGTTGTTTTGTGCAGTGATCGTGGTGCTGTTTGCTGCCCTGAGGAGGCAGAGGAAGAAGGAGCCTCTGATCATCTCCAAGGAGGATGTCAGAGACAACGTTGTCAGCTACAACGATGAAGGGGGCGGAGAAGAGGACACTCAAGCCTTTGATATCGGCACATTGCGCAACCCAGAGGTGATGGATGCTAACAAGCTGCGCAGGGACATCATACCCGATATGCTGTTTCCGTTTCGGAGGACATCACCTATAAAGGGTAACACAGACGTCAGGGATTTCATTAATGGGAGGCTTCAAGAGAACGACTCGGATCCCACAGCGCCTCCCTATGACTCTTTGGCAACATATGCTTATGAGGGTAGTGGGTCACTGGCAGAGTCCCTCAGTTCACTGGAATCTGGTGCCACTGAGGGAGACCAGGATTATGATTACCTCAGCAACTGGGGACCACAGTTCAAGAAGTTGGCCGAGATGTACATAGGAAGAAGCCCAGACAGAGAGACCTAGAAAGAGCCATGACTGTCTCTTTGTCACGCCCACTTTTTGTCTTGGTTTATCTAGCTCGCTAGCTGGACAGCAAATTGTCAAGATAGTTAGCTAGCTAGCTAGTTAACTGTCTGTCTACCTATCTATCTATCAAGCTAGCTATCTGTTTATATGTCTAGTTTGCTAGCTAGCTCACTAGTTAACTTGTTGTCTATTTGATTCTCATACACATGTGTACACAAATACACAGAATCGAAAATTCCTTGAATCCACTTGTGGATGATGAAATGAAGAACAAGACTTGAACTGGGTTTTCTCATTAATGGAGATACAGTATATTTCTCAAAGTTTTCCTGTTTTTGGTCATAATCAGTGAAGATGCCTTTGAATTTTAGGATTTTTGTGAACAATGGTGTGGACAATGTGTTTTGTAACTGACCTGAGAGATAGTAGTATTGTATACTATCGATGTTTAACGGTACAGGGATGGGTTTGGGCGGGGTAGTAAAGGAGAGAGGTGGCTTTTCATGCCAACTACGTTAAATACTGTAAATGTAAAAACTGTTTTTAATGATGGACATCCTATATACTATTTGCTATCTTTGTTTGACAAGCAATGTTCATGTGAATGGTTGGTGCAGTTTATTTGTCAAACTGTGAATTCATTTCATTGTATAGGTGTAATATGTAATGGAAAGTGTATGTTGTAGGAAAACTGTCATACACTGAATTCATGCTGTTTGAATGCTGACTCATATTGTTTTATATTTATATTTTTATACTTATTTTCTTAATAAAATTATTTAAAAAAAACCCAAAACAAAACAAAAAAACAGTCCCCATCAGTCACCACAGTTGATAATACTTTGGACACAGTGATGCCTGTTGCGCGCATGTGTTCTCGTGTGTCTATGTGTAACACCATGTGATTATGCCTCGCTAATAATCTACAGAGCAACAGTTTATAACATTTATAACATCATTGATTTTGTTTTTCCAATTATTTTCTCCCCACAAGATAAATCAAAGTTGGACACAATCAGTTACCATAGGAACACATTTTTTCTTAACTTAGTTTTACCATTATGACTATTTACACACTCTTCTGTAAATGTCTGTATACTTAGTATGTTTAAACACAGCAAGAAAATCTGAAAAACGTCTAAGAACGAGTAGCAAAAACTGCTGTATTGTGTACCGCTCGGCTAATAAATGGAGAAATCGCGAGCACAAATATTATTATAATTATTTTGGCATTTTCTGCTTTATTGTGATAGTTACAGTTGTGACAGGAAGGACAGGGCTGAGAGAGAGAGGATGACATGCAGCAAAGGGAACAGGCCAAAATCAAAGCCGTGCTGCTGCGTTACATGGTGCACGCTTGAACCTGTGAGCCACAGGGCGCACCCTTCAGCACAAATCCATCACTAATACAATAACCAATGTGCATGTTTAGGACCCTGACACAAGACACTACATGGTGCTAATTTTAGAGTCTTGACAAATCAGGCATTGGACACAAGTAAAGACATCTCTTACTCTTATTTTATTGTGACTATCAATAATTCTGATTTATTCTGATTTCATCATCTACCAACATGCTAGCTAGCTATTGCCTAAAAATGGCACAGCACAATTTGTGTTTCATATATTGTATAGGCCCTGTTGTGGATGAATCTTTGTCAAGGATTCCTCTTTCTTTCAAGTTATTACCATGCCTCTTTATCAAACTTGACAAGATTCAGTGGAAAAATACCTTCACAACAAAGCTCAACTGAACTTTAGCGGAATACCAGTAGGTAACCTGAGGTTAACCAGAGACTTTGGTACCAGCAGTCCTGGCCTTTAAACAGTGCCGTAACTCTAACTCTAATTCCAAAAAATGTCAGCTGTCACTTGAACGCAAACGCCATTTCTTTCTTTTTTCGCCAAGAGACACCAGTATTGCCGTTCATTTGAGTTTTACGAGAGCGCTCGATGGTATATGTGGACCACTCTGTGGGCTGTGTCAAAAGAATGTAAAGCAAACATTATCAGTCTGAACAGCCTTTTCAATTAAATCCACTCTTTAGTGTCCAAGGCTGAGTTGGAAGAAACTAAGGCGTAATACGGTCAGTGACTGAGCTCCAAGCTGCAATTTCCCTGTAATGTTAAGCTTGTGATTCATGTTGGGCTTGCACAAGTCTCCTGCCACACACTGTAAGCCTCACATCTTCTGAGAAAAAAGAAATTGTCATTTGTGTGTTTTGCAATTTTTATTTCTCTGCCATTCCCGGACTCCGGAGGGCAGTGGAAATCTCTGGTGCACTGCACAATAACTGCACAATAAAACAAACATGGAATTAGGAGATGTAAATGAAAACATCTGATTAAAAAAAAAAAAGATAGAAAAAAAAAAGAAACCACATGGCTTCCATAGCCCTTTGTCATTTTTACTTTACTCAAAAACTCAAAAAGTCAGCAGCACCAGTCCAAAAGGAATACAAGACTCCCAGTTCTACTCATTCCCTTCACACAACTTAAGTCTTTCCTGTTGAAGTCCGTGTCTGTAGGGTTAAAGCAGAGCCTTTGCAGCAAATGCACTGAAGAGAGACTGCTTCTCAGCGGCTTAATTATGTTGTAAAATCATTCTTTATTTGTAAAATCTATTAATATTGATGTTATATCATTAAAAAATCAAGTCATTAATGAAACTGAAGGTATACAAAGCTCTTGTTGCCATGAAAGAATCTTGGCTCCTTTCCACTGGGATGATTCCAAAGAAATGTTCTTTATTTGACCTAAGATGCAAGGACACCAATGCCCAGTGAGAGGTGATTAGTCTTTTCATCACTGCATTAATGGTGTATGGGCAGTGTGATTCATGTTGAGCCACTAATTTGACCACAGTGACCCATGTGGAGCCCTGAAGATGAGGGGAGAGAGAGAGAAAGGAAGAGAGAGAAAACCTCTCTTCTCCTTGGGGTCTCTACTGGCTTTCTAGACAGGGAGAGGAAATTTTCTTCTTGCCCTACACGCATGTGGCTGCGTGATTAATGCTTAAGTAGAACATATCCCGTTTGATGTAAGAAATGCATTTGCATGTCACATGGAATAATACATGACAGATTACTCCTGATGGTAAACCAACTGTGGACTACTGTAGCTATATAAGGCCATCCAGGACCATAAAAGAAGACTACAGCTGCCAGCTGATATTTATTTTGCTGGACAAGATGCAGGAGTAACTAAAAGCAGGCATACACAATGTTAGTTCTGACAGGGAAATTAATCCTTCGAACACCCTACAGGAGGAGTGGAACAGGACATGGCTCAACGAACACACCAAGTTCTGACAGTTATTTGAGTAATTGCATGAACTCAGTCTGTGGAAATTACTTTACCTTACAACATAGCTACTTGATACTACTACAACGGCTACTATTGACATGATAGCTATAGCTCCTAAGCAATTTTCTTGAGAGAATGAGAAAAACGTGGATAGACATTGTAGCAGATATTGTACAATATTAAGAGCTCATGCCACATTTCAAGTTTCTCCTCTCTTTCTCTAGTCCACATATCAGTTTGGAACCGCCATCTTTAAAAAAAAAAATCGCCTAACTTTGTCATTCTGCTATGGTGATTTTCATGCCTTTATGAAATACTGTATCAAATCAGCTCGGACAGTTCCTGAACTAAAGCCAACAATGCCAACATTTTGACAACACGTTTAAAAATGATCTGGAGCCCATAAACTGTCTTGAATTATCAATTAATTTGGAATGGTTTATGGATAGTCCACGTTTACAAATCGGCCTCGACAAATTCGATAGATTTCCCTGAGGCTACGAGGTTGCATAGATGACCTACAGTTCAGCTCCAATTCGCTAGTGCTCTATTCTCATTTGTTTAACACACACTGACAAACCCAGAGTTTGAGGCCACAATTTTCAATTTATATTTGACAATTTTTACTGTATTGTGGCTGAGAAACACTCTGAGATGTAAAGTACTGCAATCAATAATGAAAACAAAAAAATGCAGACAGCATGTAAGCGCATAGGCAGACCACCTGAAGTGTCCTATCTTGTCCTGCTTTTAGAACACTATTCTCCCAAAGCAAGTTACGAGCAGATACCCAGGAACAAATGTTTTTCCTCTGTGGCTTTGTTTAACCTTTTACTTCATTTAAAGTCATCAGATGTTCCATTGACTTTTTACCAGGAGGAAACAGATCACTTTAAACAAATGAAAGAAGCCTGGGATGGAACAAAATCAATGGAAACAATCATTCAGTCTATGTTACCGATGTATTTTGTTGACGTGGTAAAAAAACACACTGAATATATTGCTATCCATCAGGCTGTTGAACATGAAACCCTGTGCCAATATACTATAAGTAGTCATTATAGATATGTATTTGACCTCTTCTCCGTGGACAAAATCAAGACTCAATTGCTGTAATGATATTATTCTCCTATATTATCACATTGTTTCTTTGTATTTTTTTTTCCAAGTTATGGCTCCTATGCCACACCTGACCAGTCGAGAAGAGGGAGTCTGAATTTCTTTGCCATTTTCTTCTTATAAGTTCTCCTTGTCTTGCTTCTGTGAACCATTTTTTGTGTGGGCCTTTTAAAGCCCTTTGAGACATTTTGTGTGATATGGGGCTATACAAATAAATGTGACTTTACTTGAATAATAAAAAAAGCTTAATCTTAATTGATTAAGCTGCTTTAAAACAGTTTTAAAGGGCTGACCTATGGTCTGGCCGAAGCATGGCACCATCAGTTACAGCCAGGATCTACAGTTCAGGACAGATTGCTGCATGTTTGTGAGCCAGACAAATCACAGCATGACCCAGCATGGGCCAGTAGAGAGAAGAGAGAACTGTGAAGCTTAGAAGAATCTCAGGGTTTTGGTATGTTGTGATGCTTGGCTATTTGTAGGGGTGCTGTGCTGTTCAGACAATGAAAATGGGCGTTTTATAAACACTTGAATATTTGCGGGTTGCAGCTCAAAACAAGTAGAAAATATTTATGTCTAACTGACCTGATCAAAACAGCTCAAAACAGAAACAGGGCTTATTCTAGGAGATTCAAAATTTGAATTGCTTTTGGATCCAGGTTGCATCATACACAAGGACAAATGCAACAGATTATCAGCCCTTACAAAATGACAACATAGCCTCACACATTACACACTTGTCAGAAACAACTGCACACCAGTGCACATAATCACTAACTGAAAAGGCAAACATATACAAACATGGGAGCCAAACAACTGTCACTGTTGTGTGCAGTGATTCGTAGCCACAAACAATAGAAGGGTAGTGCAGTTTGGACAAGAAACAGGTTGAGGGGATGTCGAATCTTTAATCTGCACTACAGTATGTGGCTGATGCAACATGCAGTTTCAGTAGTAAATTTTGTCTCTTGTGTAAACTTGTTCAGTGTGTCCTAAGAATCATATAGATGTAGAAAATTCATAAATAAAGTTAACAAAATATGCATGCATGTAAGTTGAAGTCACAATGTAGGAAAATATATTAATTATTAGCAATGTTATTAACAATGTAACAGTTCTGAGCAATAATACTGAGCAGTGTTTTACCAATACAAAAATTAATATGTTCTATGTTTAAAGTAGCGTGTACGCATACTATTGAAGGAAAAGGTCTTGTACAATATGCCAACTGGATTTCAGCATTTTAGAACACAATCTCTTCAATATCTCCACCAAACAGATTATTCTCTGCAACTAAAAATTATATTTCACTGTTACCAAAATGACAAAATGTCTTCTTCTGAGATGACATTCTGAACTTCGTGTGGAATTTCTGTTGTTAGTTAAATTCTGTCTTGACCATTTCTGTTCCTGTGGTGCTGTTAGACCCCCTCTTCCAGGTTTAAAGAGATTTCTGAGCTCTCCTATCTGGCAGTTACTGGCGTGTGTTGAACATTAAAAACAAGAGGCAGCCATTTCCCACAGGAGAAGAAAATTACTTCTGAGCACAAAGGGAATGCATCAATGACATGGCATACTGCCTAGTTTGTTATAATTACAAGCAAAAGCAGTTGTGAATAGGCACTCTAATGGCCAGACAAATTGTTGCATATTTCAAACCCATCTGGATGATTTTCTTAGAGAAAATGTAATTGCTGTTTGGAAATGGTGATGGCTATCTTTGTTGTGATGGAAGGGTGGAAGTAATGCATATACACACACACAGACAGACGCACACACAGGCATGCCAACAGAATCAAAGATGATTTAGTAGGTTGGGCAAAACGCCATTTTCTCTTGATGCTGATGGAATATTGGTTCATTTGGCTTAGTATAATACAGGTGCACATGCAACTTCAGGCTCTCTGTGATGGACTGGTAGACGTGGACTGTTAAAGCTTGATTTCAAGGTTGATTTAAGTTGCAACAAACTATTTATGTTAACTTTTTCATTTAGAGAGTGCAACCTATTAAACAAAGGTCTAACATCACCCCTAAGTCAGCTTCGCATTTTCCACATCAAACCAGCCTCTATACCCGCTTATCATGTTCATGATGTCCCTCACAGTAACGTTTCGCCACAGCCACACTAGTGTCTTTAATTAGTATTTGGCTCCATCTACTGGTGCATTCAAATCACAACACACAGATACATAGTATTTCAACCATTTCCCAACATTTTGAGCTATCTATTACATTATTTAAGACAAACATTAGAGACTCTTAAGGTGACCAGAGATTTCACTGTGATGACAGCTTGTATAGTTTTATTACTCCTGAAATCAGTAAAATTTATATTTTATATTTGAAATCTCTAGCTCATTTTATTGACTTTCACTTTACATCTCCGGTAGTGACAGCAGAAATGATGTAAATGGGCTGTGAGGTTTGATATTTTTACATACCAGCAGCAGAGGGCAGCAGAGATCATGGAAAATGTGCAGGGGAGTTGTGCAAAAGGGTTTTTTTTCCCTGCTTCACACTGACTCCAACTTGTCTGAATGACTCAGGCACTGCAGGTCGAGATAACAAGTCTGCACTCTGCTGCATTACGATACTGAAATATAACATATACTGTAGAGACATGAGATTGATTGTGACTCTTTATCAGAAGATGCTCAATAATACATTAAGGGCAATACATGGGCAAAAAATAACATGACCATGATCAGCATGACTACCAATTATGCAGTGATATGATAAAAAAATTCAACTATGATGCTATTTCACTATTGTTGGAAATGACCAAAAATTATTATGAAAATGTCTATGCAACATTAGCAAAGTGTTTTCATCTGTAATGAGTATGTTTGATATGTTGATGCATGTGCTGAATATTAAGTGTCATTAAGATAGACACAAAAAGACAAAAAGCAGTTATGGACAATCACGACAATAGAAAAAAAAGAATAGATCACAGGTGACATCATGTGAATTTTGAAATAATGAAATGATAGTTTTAGAAGTGGATGCACTGCATTGTAGAAGTCTTTATACCATTTGTGCAACTGTTATTCATTTAAAATATAAGTCAAAATGATGGCAGACACATTAGGTGGGCTTTTCAATTGCCTAAAAAATAATGAATCATTCACAATCCAACGTAAAGTTTTCCAATTATCTGTAACTGTTAGGGATGCCGTTTGATAAGGTGTGCTCTCTGAGCTGCACCATTGGACATTTATGATCATGAACATTTCATTTTCTTGTTACACAGTTGAAAT
This sequence comes from Brotula barbata, assembly GCA_900303265.1. NCBI lineage: Eukaryota > Metazoa > Chordata > Actinopteri > Ophidiiformes > Ophidiidae > Brotula > Brotula barbata. The sequence goes on along the minus strand of OMNV01029116.1, from coordinate 227,630 downwards.
GCTGCCATCCCCTCTTTATAAGGATGATTACACCTTGTGATTTAGACTTGCCCTTGTTTTCACCCTGCTCACACAGACTGTAAACAACTTCAAGCTAAAGACTTGAGTGTATACTTCTGTCAGAGTGTGTGCATGAGGTGTATGGGTTCCTACTTCCGATTCACTGCTTGTTCGCAAAACCCCGCAAACGTGCACACACACAAAGACACCCTTTTTCCCAAAACAAACTTTTACAAGCCCCAAAGTTTGTTTTTAATGTAACAACCATTAAATGCACAATGACTTTGCATTGGTCTGTACATACAGTATTAGTGCTCACCATCTGGATTTTGTATGTTGTTTTACACCATGCCAACACTTCATAGATCAGAAAATGTTCATACTAACTGCTCTCAGTGACTGCAGCCTCTGGCTTTTGTGTATGGAGTGTGTTCCAGAGGTCAGCTCTGATCTCATCAACTATTTTCTATGTTCGTTAAGCTCCATTCTGCTAAGCGTGTCCAAATAGGGTAATTCTGTGTTCAATTAAGCAGGGCAGACACAGGACATTCAACACAATGTCAATGAGATGCCGGTAAGAGTGAGCTATCAATTTGATAGACAGGCAAAGAGGTGGATAATAAGCTGTTGTATGTCCCCTGATTCTGCACCACCCAAGGCCATCTCTACAATTGAATTACACCGGTGCCCTGGTAAGTCACAGCTGATAGGCCCTCATGCATTGCAAAAAGCCACCTTCCATCCTTCTGTCTGTGTTGTATAATTGTGCGGTTGTCTGAGGCTATCATGGCGCTGTCTTCCTACCAAGCATGGCCATGAAGCCAGGATAAAGAGACCCACTAGGCCACACAAAGCACTGCAGTTGTCCTTAGGCAAATGGCCAGTTAGAAAGAGAGAGCAAGAGCAAGAGCGAGAGAGAGAGAGACAGAGAGACAGAAAGTAGGGAATCAGGGGATGGGTGATTCTGCTATGCACAGTGAGCCAAATATCCCTGGGCTCAAAGCCAAGTGCCCAGTCACAGGGACGACACGCCAAGAGAATGCCATCCGGCCAGGTTGCACAGCCAGATAAAAAGATCTGCCGGTTGCCTGTGGCCCAACTCAGACATCCCGTAGAAAAAGACTCACTCACTGTCTTCTCTTCTACTTCAAACAAGTGGGTATCTTTTCATAAAACAGATCCAAGGAATATTGATAATCCACAAATCAAAGAAAAAACCAACCCAAAATAATTAAATATTCAAATATCCAAATAAATATTCCTATGATCATACAATAATTCGGTCAAAGTGTGAAAAACATAAAAACACAAGTTGTTACCGAGGTTACCAGCAAAAGAAACATGTGTGTGAGTTTTGATTTTGCAAAAAAGGTTCTGAACAAAACTTACAGGGCGGTCACGCTTAAAAGATACAGCAAACATACAGCAGGTAGGGACAAACCAAAAATTTAATGAAACGTTGTTAATCCATAATTAAAGATAATCAAATTAAATCAAATATTAATAGGCTCACAATTACAGTTATCAAGTTGTGATGAAATGTACTAATTCAGAAATTTCTACACGGTGTAAATCTATATTTAAAACATAGAAATAACAAGTAGTATGCCAAAGTATTTAGATTATGAATCAATAAATCTGTTACTACTGTGTTAAATGCAGCTGGGACTGGCTACACAGGTTGCAGACAGTGCATGCAATGTGCAGTCAGTTGATTAAGGATTTACTCTTCCAAACACACACTATGAAATACATTTTCCAAAAGAAGTGGTTTACCAAATAATAAATTAAAGTGTTTTACATTTGCAGGAACAATAATTAAAAATATAGGTTGCAGATCACTTCACTGATGCCTATCATGGACATACTCTATACTTTAAAAGTCTTTAGCACCATTGATTTAAAGTTGGTGGCTTTGCCTTTAGGCAGCGGAGCTTAATGATTTTTTTTGTGGTTATCAGGACTGTTCGGTTGTTCTTTCTCAGCATGGGAAAAAAAAAAAAAAAAAAGTAGATGAG
>OMNV01029116.1:196633-225592 GCA_900303265.1 Brotula barbata | reverse complement strand
AAGTAGATGAGTGCCAGGACGCTGTCAGGAAAGCAGTGTGAAGATGGCAGGGGAGCAGCAGGAGGGTGTAATGACAGAACTGGGAATGACAGAAAGGTGACAAAAGCAAGGCAGCGGGGTGCAAGGATAGGGAAGAGACCAAAGGGACCCACTTTTTTTGGAAGCACAAACCCACAGTTTGGTGCTCGTGGAGCTGGTCTCCATGAGATGCTGACTAGTAGACACAACTGAAAGCGGCTTTAAGGGAGCACGTTGAGAGAAAAAAACAAAACAACAAAAACAGTGTTTGCATCAGCCTGTTTGATTTTGGACTCAAACCAAGAAGATCACTGCTTCTTTGAAAGAACAAAATTCTAACTTGGCCTTTACCAGACATATTTTTCTTGCTTAAACTTTCTGTTAGCTAAACTTAAGCACTTTATGTCATTCTCACAACATCCCGTCGTGCTGTCAGAGATTTGGTCTTCGCTGTGTCACAAAATATAGAATATGCATGTATGAACATGTAAGCCATTGCGGCAGTAAGAGCACATACTGCCCATTAAAAAATGAATATGATCAAGGCAACTTGGGAAATTATAAGAAATGTAATAATATAGAGGAAACTAAATACAATTTTACACTCAAGACCAGATTTAGGAAGCAAAACTTAAGTCCAACAGGATGTTAATTAGAGAGACAGGAAAAGAGATTAAATCCAACACTTAGCTATAAACACAACTATATAATCAACACATTCATTGATATTGTCATATCTACTCCACCCTCTGTGGAACTCCGCTCCGCTAGTGTTACACCCAGGGATGCATCGATTTATCGGCTCAACATCGGTATCGGCCGATATGTTGTGTATGTTGATGATGATGTATGTTGTTGACTGACATCGGCACGTTGGCAAATAAGGTGGCATTCACGGATGCCAGTCGGACGATGTTAATCCGTTTTGTCTCATTAATTTTGAGGGTAAAAGTGCTGTACTGCACTGCCAACCTGCGGCCACCGTTTAGTTTCTCCATGACTTCATGACATGAGGTTATATAAAGAGGATTTCTTTCTTTCCTTGACACAAAAGAGGGAATATATAACAACAACATTTACAAAATATCAATATCGGTATTGGTTATCCGCCATATTGTTATTTTAAATATCTCTATAAGCCTAGAATTTCCATATCAGTGCATCCCTAGTTAGACCTGAACAGTTTTCCTTATTTCTTTTGTACTGCTATGAAAAAACTGAAAGACATGTTTTCCGATAACAGACAATATATTGAGGGAACAGGCATTAAGATTTGCAGCACAATTTTCCTATTGATCACTTGACCATTAAATATTTGTTATTTGTGATTCATGAGACTCGACTGCAGTCTTGTGTCATTAACATGAAATCCCACAACTAATCCAACTCCTTTGCGACTTGGTAAGAAACCTTTCACACTGAGGAATATCAACTATCATCGATCAGGTAACAATTATTGCTTGAAGGCAGAACAAAGTCATGGTGCCTCCATGAATTCAAATCAAGAGTCTTATTCCCTTCCCAATTAACATATATTGGATCCTACTAATTTGTCTGTTTAGAAGTCAAGCTCAGACAAAACAAAGGATGGTGTCAGATAAGATGTGCCAATTGAGAAGAATTTGTTCTTGAAAAAAAAGATGCATTTACTGCATTACTGTAAGTACTTGGATACTTTTCACCGTGATGAGACATATAGAGATGTGACCTGCAACATCCCGATAAAGGGCAAAGAGAATAGAGGACACTTGTCTGTTGTTTCACTGGAAGCTTTGCTGATGACAGGTGCCAGCTTGGCGAGGCCTTGTCAATACAACTCATATGTTTCATATTTATAACCTCCTCTCCTTTCTACCCTAAGAGCTCTTGATGCATTATTTATGCTTCCAAGAAAATATATTGAATTTTGCACTTCAATAAGATATTGCCTGTCTAACTTAAGAGCTCTGTGTAATGTTTAGAGACTTGTGTTTGAATTAAAAGCGTGCTTTTGTGCAATATTGTAAACCACCTCCTAGGTGTGTGATAGATTGCAAGGTGACTCCGCTCAATCTCCTCACAACGCATTTCAACGCATCCCAAACCTCAATTGTCTTGTCCTTTGTCATGTTTAACATTAAAGCCTCATGAATTTTTAATCATCAACATGGTGAGGTTTGGGCTTCTGCGTTGGCTATCTTTAGCCCATGGTTCAGTCTGAGGCAGGAATGTTGGAGGGAAGTAATATGACCTTAATGTGTCAGAGGCGAAGACCTCACATGGCTCAGCGCCTGTCAATATTACATCAGGATCAGCACTTTTGAAAGAGCACAGAGCCTCCCCACCTGATCTCTGCAGTATGAGACACAGGGCTGTCTCTGTTTACAACCATTATGGGGTATTTGCCACTACTGCGTGCCGTTTCACACATCCATTTCAAGAATAGTGTGTCTGTTTTAGGCTAGACATGATAAGGCCGTGCCAGTATGAGATATATTGTAAACAGGATATAAAAGGTAGCGCAGCAAATGAGTGGAAGGATACGACTTGGCACAAGCAATGGATCATGTCCCAGTTATCACCAGCTACACCAAACTGTATGTTAGATATTAAGCCAGAGGTCCAATTTCAGATACCATGCTATGTTATATAGTTAAGGTTTGACCTTGTTGAAGTTTCAGGTCTGTTCCTTTAATACATACGTTATCTTCTAAAATAATCAAAACATGAGGGATCTAGTAACCTTTATATTTATGGAGATGAGACGTACCTAAGCTGGGGCAGAGGATTCATTTCAAAATCAACTGACACAGATGGACAGACCATGAATGCTAATGGTCTTATAGCCAAGGTATCAAAAATGCATTGTGTTTTGGTGTTCCTATCAATCTTGTGATATCTTGTTTACAGGAAGCAGCACAAGCCAGTAGATGAAAATCTGGCAATATTAATAATGTGTGCACAAAATGTTTGAAGATTTATACAGCGCTTTCTACTGAATTGTTTTTTGTCCAACTAAAAGATAAGGATGCACTTGGTTTTATATTATGATTCCTGCCACAATATGAAAAGAGCGATACTGATTTCGGCCTGCTTTTATTTATTTACATTTTTTTGTGTTTCAAAAGTTGTTATGTTTGAGAATTAAATGTTCATAAAGAATTATTATAGATGAATTTGCAAAGATTTCACAAAATATTTTTTTTCCTTCGTCATAATGGGTTATTATTTGTAGGTTACGAAAAGGATGTAAAATAAAATGTGGAAAGAAGTGCAGTGGTTTGAAAACTTTCCAAAGGCACTGTATATGTTTAGCAACGAGGCTTATTAACAGGGATGTAAAGGCTGTGCTCTAATAAAATATTGTGTCTGTGACAAAGATGCCCTCAGCGGCAAGACACCCCCTCCCTGCAAAGTATTAAAACAAAGAACATCTGCTTCTGTTAACACCGCCTTCACTGCAGCTGTGTTGATTCCCCATAATCCCTAAAGAATATGAATCCACAGTGGAAATGCTTCCACAACTGTCAGAACTATTTCATAAGCACAAAAGACATTTGTTTGCACCCAGCAAATCTTTTATTACAAATGACACCAGAGACACGTTAAAGCCTACAATGTGACAACAGGTTAAAATTATTGCTGTCTTGTCGTAAGACACTCGACATCCCTGTACGTAACTGGATATGTAAAAAATAGTCTGCATGGAGAAATGGATGGACATTTTAAAATGTTTAAAAAAAGGATCCTACATATGCACCAATTTCTCTCGACAAATCACGGATAACACATCTTCCACAGTTGAGAGTTGAATAAACATACAATATGCACTGTACTAAAAATTAAGCTTCAGTGCCAAAACGGGCAATGTGTTGCTATATGCTTTAAAAGAGGATGGTTGATATTTTTTGTAAACCAGTCATTCATAAGAATCAGACACAGATGAAACATCTATTGGACTGGTGGGGTAATGGGCAAAACTGTCTATAATTTCTGTCTTAATAAATGAAATACATTTCTCTGCAGGAAAAATAAACTTCATCCTTGCAAAGGGAGTGTCATCTCATCGTGCTTACCATGTACATGCATGCTACACATACCCTCCAATATATGCAAGACTCTCATTTGTTTTGAATTCTAAAAGACATTACATAAGACTGAAAACGGCTTGGTGTTTTTTAATGTGTTTATCACAGCACCTGTGTGTTGCTAATTCAACCAGTTTCCCTTAAACTTAACTTTCCTAGCTTTGTCATATGTAGGAGCTGAGTCTATTCCACGGTGACTTGATAGAATTCAATTGTGAAGAACATGTAAAAATACAAACACTGATTATAAAATAATGCCGAGTGATACACTTAATGATGATCCTGCGGTATAATTTCCACTTTATGTTGCGTCATAAAGTTAATATAAGCGAGCACTTAAATGGTCTCTATTTGGGTGTGAGGATTATTTCATGACATAGCAGTACAGAATGTTATTAGATTTCCTCGGGTGATTCTAAGAGCAATCTTGGGTCACTATCCTGGGTCACCAAGATTAGCAGATTCTGACCTTCAATTCTACAATCTCTGAACTATATGGATTTTTAGATTGCCATCCTGGTGCAATACTTTTTTGGCATTCACTGTCATCTATGCTTGATAGAAATAATTTAATGTGTGGGAATACCAGCAAAGCTAACCTCCGATAAACTCAGTTTTAACAACAGCCCTGCAAAGTGTGAAATACACTGTGAATCAGATACGATAGGCTATACTGGTTTACAGAAACATCCAATATCCATTGCAACCCCAAGAGTGAGGTGGATAGTATTAGTGTATTTCTGATTATGCCTCACTAAGTATTCGCCTTGTGTTTGTAATGCACTTCCTTGCCTCAACAAGCAGTAGCATCCCAGAGCACTCAGTAAATTGGACAATCAGGAATGGTATTTGATGGCATTAAGACTGGAGATGAAAGGAAGGACACTTCAGTTATCAACAGGATAATGGGGCTGCTGCCTTGCACTTTGTGTCCAATGAAATGGGACTCAGTTAATTATCCTTGCCATTAATTAGGCTATCCCATCAAGGAGAAAGTGGTTACTCTTCATTGACAATATACCATATTATATTGAATTGGCAGCCTAAAGAAATGGCTCTTATTCCTAATAATAGTGGTCTGCCTTTTTAACGTGCAACCGTCAACGCTGGCAGGGGCGACCACACAATGAACAAAACAAAACACATAGCTCTGTATTTATATTATTTAAATATGTGTTTAATAAATAAAATACCATTTCTGAAAATGTGGTGCGTGGCACACTGGTTTGCCCTTCCACCATATTTAAAGTTCTATGCAATTGCTAGCAATGTCCTTTCTTTGGTTTTGACTCCTCAGGATATTTCACTACATGTACATGTATATATTTAAGAATCCAAATTGCTATATTTACCATTGTAGTTTTATTTTCAATAAATTATGTTGTGTATTATCACAGCAACAAAGATTCCCTGTTCCAATGCATAGCCATTGGATACTTCCAGTGTAACAAGTTGAAAATTAAAAACTATGGCTACTACTAGGCAGATGTTTTATATATATACAGTATATGAAAAGAAGAAATTTAAGAAGAATAGGAAACCATAGAAACTCCTGCTTTGGTGTTACATACATGTCCAAAGGAGAGATGAACACAAACCAGCAGACAACCCACACCAAACAACATTTAAACACAGAACAACTCATTTAAAAAGGGAAGGTGCTCAAAGTACTTCCAGCAGCTAAAGCTCTCCCTCTAAAGCACTGGCCAGGAAACCCAAATAAATTCCCCTGGGGAACTCTTGTGTTCCACATATTCCGTAATGAGATACCCTCTGCAGGGAGCACACACCCTTACAGGCTTGACAAGGAGGGAGGGTTAACACTACTGATTCTGGAGAAGAAAATCTGAAAACATACCATACATGTGTGTCTCAGGTGTCGTTAGACTTACTGTAACGTCATTTCAATCACAGCTACATCACAACATATTAGTGGCAGATGTGTTGACAGGTTGGCTGTTCATTGACCGCTCTATCCACTTCTTTCAGGGTAAGATATCTCAACACCTATTTTGTGGTCCTAATTCTCTCACCATGTGGTCATTCATGAACTCCAGAGAATCAATGTCAATTGTTTTGGAAGTTTTGGTGTCATTTCCACCAGAATTATAAATAAACCAAAATTTACACTTTTACAAAAGAAAGATCTAATAAGTGCCCTGAAATACATAAGAAAATTCCCAAGCCTCATCCTTTATGAACTGGGGCTGGGCGGCGTATCAACTTTTAACGGTTTATCGATATATTTTCAAACGAGGTAAAGGATGAAGCAATACCGCTTATATCAATATAAAGCCTTCTGCCTCCAAAACAAACCCAGTTGCAAGCTCCATTTACCTGAGGTGTGTCCTATGAAAAGAAAAGTGCCAAGTGGCAAGATATACAGTAACTATTTTTCACAGACGGACGGACAGACAGGGTATTACTGCCTTGTGTCATTCACCTTATGTAAGAATTACATGAGAAGTATATAGTTTCTTAACAAACCTGACAGAAGCAGAACCATTTCCCTTATTTGCACAGTACATTAGCTAAAGGCAAGGCTCATTCTGCATCTTAAAAAAAAACTCAAGATCCCAATTATACACTAAAAGTCCCTCTCTTGTGTCAGTCAAACCAGCGTGAGCTAAGCTGAAAACTGAATGTTAAATTTGAGTTGAACACATTCCCAGCATAATGTGAGTGAGAATTCAAATTGATGTGTGCGTGAAATGTGCATATTTCCCATGTACAGTCTCATACAGATGTACAACATGAGATAATGTTCCATCAGGAGTGCTCATGTGATGGACAGACATGGCAATTATAATAATGAAAGGCTCTTAGAGACTTCAGCTCCTCCATTATGAATCCACTGACGTGTAGATATGCAGTCTCAAATGGGCTGCCAAACATGGGAGAATAATTCCATTTTATTATCAGCTACCAAAAGGGGGTACTATAGGTGTGTGGCTTGTAGACTCCCTTTATGTCTTTATTTTATGGGATAACTCCACTGGCACAATAGTACACAGCTTGACGTTGGACAAGTTCAAGGAGATGAAAGATAAGCACAGAAGCAATTTTGGTTTATGCTTTGTTGCATGGCTGCAAAGCATACCGTTATAATTTCAAAAACGTGTTTAACCTCAGAAAAACAGTGTCAAAACCTGATCATGTCCTGTGAATTGCTGTCATTTCACATCGTAAATGTCTGAGGGGTTGAACAGGGATTTACCTACAAATATAATCATATTTAGTAATATATCATTTTTTTTAATCTAAAATAATTTTTATTCCAGATGTGTTGGGAAATGCTCACTAAAGAAATGACAATAAATAACTGCCAGAGGACATCAAAAAATATTCCATGCTGAATAAATTAAGGAATAAGAAAATACAGTTTATTTTCAAGAAGTGTGGAAAGAAAATGTTTTTTTCACCAGTTATTAATTACGATCTTATAAAACCTTTACATATGTAACAGGACATCCGTCTACCAAAATTATACCACACACCTTCATAAAACCACTGTTGATTAGCTACAGTTAATATATTTGAAAATCATTAGCACCAAGTTTTAGAGGAATTATTCAGTGAGATTGATGTGTGATGCCATTGCATATTAATAATATAGCTGCTCCAAACAGTGTGGAAAATTATAAAACAGAAGTAAGCTCATTCAAACAAAAATTTGCTCCAGGAAACATTATGTTGTTATTTTTCCCCTCTCTTCTGTTATGCAACAAGCCCTTCTGTCATATCCAGGTTGTATTGTATTGTCAGCTAGGTCCACCATTGTATCATTGTGTTGTTGAGCAAGACGGGAGAAGCCAGAAGCAAAGAAAAAGAAAGCAGAGAGCGTAAAGACTTCCATTGTCAAGTTCATTGTCTCCCTTGGTATGTGAAGATGGCTTTAAGGCCGTAATATACTTCAACCATGATCACATTTGAATAAATAAGTTAGTTTTCTTATTTATAGCCTACAGTGCTTGAAAGATGGTGAAGATGGGAGCATCTGAAGAAGTATAATGAAGATATTAGTGTATGTGTTTTGAATTTAATGGTGACGAATGACTAGGGTAGGTTTTGTATTTAATCACAGCAGTGTTGCATGGATACCTGATTACTATATGCTCTAAACTGGCACAGCGAGATGTAGACAAGGATATATACTTAGAAGATTTTGATTTCTGTTTAATAAATCATACCAAGCCAAAGAAAGCTATATCTGGATAATATACTGTACTAAATTGAATAAATTAATATAAATAAAGATGGAGCAAAGACATTTGTGTTTATCTAGCCCACGTTAGGAGGGATGTCATTAACATTACCACCTGTAATTGCATTAAGTCAGCCATACCTCACTTCCCTAACGATCTGCTGCATACCGTCAGCTTGCACGGAGCCCTAATTATTTACAAGAGTGACATTACTATTCCTCCTGACAATAATTAAGTAGCAGTTTATTTGAATGTGATCTCAGCACTCCAGCTCCCTAGTTGATTGGTTGCCTTCATTTGTTGTAAAATACAGCGTTATTGGGCTACGTGACTCTGTAATCAATGTTAGTTAGTCAACAATATACATAATTTATTGCAAATATTCTTTGAAGATGGCATATATGGTCTCATTAGAATAAAGAATGCATAAACACTCTATGAATACATAAAAATGAACGAATATATGTTTGCCCTTCTCACTCACTCACAGGTCCCTACACCTACTCATAGCCAAACTGATATTATTGTGGTATTTTTCACAGTGACACAGTCCCTTTTATTTGAGATTTCACAACGCAGTGAGTAAAAATAAAATCTTAAAGTTATGTACTATGTCAGCTGAGCTTTTAAGACTTTTAAAAGCTGGAGTGATGACGTTTTGTTTTTGTTTTTTTTGTTTTTTTTAAGATACCAAATAAGGGGCTTATTTGTACATAAACAAATTCAAGACTTGGAGGACACCCTGGATAATGCCCAGGTACGATTTGCTTCCCTTTTAAAGTAAATGTCAGCTAGTACTTTAATGGTCTGGCTTACAAAAAAAGAAAAAAACGAAAAAAAAAACACTCAAACTCACTGATGACAAATCTCCACAGTAACCGACAACTTCCATCTGATGTGATACTTTGGTCCATAGAGTGTCAGTGCCTGCTAAAAGCCTCAGAGAGCCCATAGCTGCATGATTAACACACAAAATCCCTGTTACATAACAATCTCACTAATTACTAAACCACCCAGCTGCACCAACCCATCTGGCGTGGGTCACTCTATGAGACAGGTTTCATAGCCAAAAAAGTTGAAAGCACAAACTGCTTACATTGTTGGGTACCATTTTGCCTTTGGGCTTTTTTTCTTATTTGATCAGGTCAGCAAATTAAACTGTGTTGATGTTACTGCTGCTGTCAAATGACATCGGAACAAATAACAGTTTCAACATTTATTCCTCCAATATGCTGTGAATGAATGCATTTAGTTGTGTTTTCTTCATGTTTTACTGTTATATTTCAGTTTTCAGGGTGGTCTGTGCACTCAGCAGCCACTCACTTTTTATACCTGCGTAACACTGTAAGGAAAAATGCTTACTTAAATGTAGCCCCCTCTCCCAAAGGCAGGTGTAGAGCTAGAATCTGCCAACAACTGATATGCTAAATGGCTGCATTTTTGATTATTTTTCGACATGAAAAAAAAAAAAAAAAGTTTTGCTTTTGCTAAACCTGTGAGTACAGTCAAAGAAACAGAGAATTTGAAAACCAAATCAATTTTACAAATTACGCCCTGACCCCTATCAACCTATCCGTCAATGCATCCTTCATCAACACACATTTTCAACCCTGGTTTAGAGGAACATTGAAATGTGTTCTTCTCAAATTAATAATAGAATTTTATAGATTTGCTAGATTTTGGTTATGTTAAAGGATATATAATCTTAATCTTTTTGGATTTGTGGTTTGGTGCTTGGCTCTGTTATTTATAGATTGAAACCTAAACTGTGGAATTTGATCGGTTGTGTCAAAACCTTTTTACCTTGGGTAATTTCAGCTCTGTGCTGAACACTGGACTCTCAATGGAGTAGAACTGCAAGATTCCTAACAAACCTCCACCAAGGCCAAACACTGCTCTCTAACTTTACTCTTTACTCTAAACTTTCCTCAAAATTGTAGTTCTGTGTAAAATTGAATTTAATAATCTGACTCCTTGGTTTGAAGGCTGGCTGTACAGTCGTCAGTGTCTGCCGCTAACTGCTCCTACACAAGACAAACAATCCGAGTCTATGGCCTAAAAATGATGCTTACAAAGATTTCTAAATGAAATTACATCTAAATAAATTACTAAGCAAAGTAAAAATAAAGTAAATAAGTTATGCTAGACCTTTTTAATGGCTGCTATAGGTTATTTTTTTAGGTGTGTAGTGTCAGAGAACAGCCATCTGTTGTGATGGTGAAAATAATGTGATGTGTGATGACTATTTACACCAAAGGTCATGTTCTGAACATGTTTGGGAAAAGAAATGTGCAAGCTCAGTGCTTTTCAACCTAACGTGTGTTAAACCACAGCATTAATAATAAATAAGGCTAACTGTGATTGACGGCAGCCTGTAGTTGTCGCTACTTTGTTTCCCCTCTAAAGCCATCTGTAAAGGTCACCTAATCAATCCAAACTTTTGCTCCCAGTATGTTAGATCAAATCCCCTCTGGTTGTCCTCGACAGTGAAGGACGGCCAAGGGAAGGGCATCTTTAATGGTCCACATAATAAAGTTTCTTGGACTCTTTTCCAGTGTATTGGTGGATGGAAATGGATTAATTAAGTAAATCTACAGTAGGCAGAGTGGACTGTGAGAGTGCTTAGTGGTTTTCTGTGATGGGTGGTGGAATCACCCAATGGGAGTCAATGTCAGTGAGTCTGTTGAGCTGTCTAAACAACGACCCCCCTCCTTTGTTTAGCAGACTGGGTATCATTAAAATGACATACATGAAAAGTTCTAAGAAACTTCCATGCACTGACTTTACCATCAATGTCCTCCTGTGTCGATATAAATATGCTACCGACTCAGAAACCTCCATAATTCCCCTACAGTTGAGATTAGAGGGCGGTGCTCTGGAAAGGCTCACTTTTCTGATCAGCACCGTATTCATCCATATTCATTACTGGAACAGCATCATCTATGCGTCAATTCAAAAACAGATGATGCATCTATTTTTACTATGTTACACATGCCTGCTGCCCACAAAACCCAGAATCAACGAGATTCACAACAGACTTATGCAGTATCCCCATTGTTGCTGCTATGGTCCACAACCCAAACTCTAACAAGTTACACTGCCATGGCTTCAATTGCTTACATCACTTTGTCCTTTTAGCAGCCTCATTTTTCTATTAACTCTCTTGTGCAATATTGTATAGGAGAGCATTTTGTGTTGTACTAAGTTCTTATTGTCATGCTCTTATAATGTTCTTGCACTTGCTTTAGAGAGATTTTGCTCTTCTGCTTTCTTAAATCTTTGATTCTCTTGGTGCCTTTCAATCTGCATTTCCTCAATAATGCATCATTTCTCGCACGACACCAAAATGATATGGCCTTGAAACTGCTACCCTGCACACGAACCATATGCTGTAATTCAAATCTCTGCATAAACTAATGTTGTTTGACAAGCTATGTGATACAATTCACTTTATTTCATTTTCTTCCCTTTCCCTTGTTTTTAATCTCAGAACATTATGCCTGTGGCAATATCACATTATTTCACCTTGAGAGAAGCATTCTGAAAAAGACAAAAATTAAATTTCACAAGATGGACGAGTTTGGCCTGCAAACCACCTCAAAGTCACATACCTTAACATGAAAAAATGAGGATGGTACCTTATCAGTGGCGGATGACTTATTGCTGTGAGGCAGCCTATAGACAATCTGTCCCGTGGTATAATATGTGTGTAAATGATAATGTTAAAGGTTATTGTCATGCTTCGCTGGTGACTCAAAATACATTGCCTCTGTGGAAGCAGGCTGATCATTAACTCAAGGTGTCAGGAGACACGCATTTGCTCAGTGGCATTCTCCAAAGCCAAAAAGAGACTGTACGTAATGCTTTTGCTCCAGAGAAAGACAGAAAAAGGATGCTGGCGGTTGTGTGATATGTATCACTGCTGAATATATCCAAAGATTTTTCTTTGACCTTGAGGAGACGTGTTTTGACTACTCCCAACTCCCAACAGCCAGTATCATTCTTTCTTTACTTTTAAGGGATGATTCAGTGTGATGTTCCATAGCGGGCAGCCTATTTTGGTGGACAACGTGGTGGTTATCATTGTTATTATTGCTTTTATTATTAGTCATGGTATTAAAGTAGTAGTACTGTTGCTGTTTCTATCTGAATTAGAAGAGCATTACCGATGGTATTTGGGAGCAGAACATTTGACTTTTGAGCAGATACAGCCACACTAGGTGTAAATATTGATTAAACTAGCAATAAGAACGCTAATAGACATCCGAACCCCATAGCAAATATATTTATCAAAATCAAACGAAGGCAACGAGGGAACATGGCGGAGGGAAGCAGGGAGTTGTAATTACAGAATACAACGTTGCTTTGAGCTTGACCTTACAGGGTGATGAATGGTGCAAGTCCTATCCATGACATACAAGCAGAGAGTCATCAATGTTAGTTGGCAACTGCAACGTATGAGATAATTAATCATGTAACGTAGGCCCGGTCCTGATTTTAATTAACGTCAAATTTGGTTGGGCCAGCCTTCAGGGGAGAGGGGCAAACACTGGTTTGAGCCTGACTGGACTTTACCTCTGCAAATTTCATGCGCTGATTATCATAGCTCTTTGGCTTTAATCAGTTAAAGTTAACTGAAAACTGTCAACAAATGAATGACATGAAAATCATCAAGGCCCCTCGAGCTCCTTATGCTTCTCAACTGAAAGATTATTGAAGACTCATTATGGTTGCTGATTGCTTTTTGTAAAACAAGTACTTTAACCTCACCTCAAAGTTGTCTTTCAAGCGATAAAGAAGCACAGTTCGATGTAGCTTTGATAAAGTTGCAGTTAACTTTCATGAGACTCATTTGCTTATCACTTGGTTACAGTATAAGGGTAATCTAGGGTAGAGAACCACTCAGAAGCAGCCAGTTCTAACACAAATTACTAATTATGCACCTAAAACACAATAAACTGTTGAACTACTCGATTTGCACTGTAAAGGGTATTTTGTAACTGCAATGTTATCTGGATTCACATTTTTAATATTCACACTGAGGTTTTTCAGGATAAAGACTTCAGCTAAATTTTGTCAGGTGTCTGCAAATTGTTTTGGATCCTTCCCAGTTCTCTGGAACTCTTTGGTGACTTTGGGGTTTTGGCATGACTCAATAATCACACAGCAGTGACTCATTTCATGCTGAGTCATTTTGGACTCAGGGCAAAGTATAAAAATTGGAAGTTTTGCTTTTATGAAATCTATAAAACTTCCAATGTGAGACAGCCCAAACTCTGAATAAATAGTATCATAAATCTTATCTGTATATTTGACATGGCTCTTTGTTTTGAGATGGCTTGTGTAGCTACTTTGGTGGCACATCTATCCTCCAGCAAAACCATTTCAGCAAAAAGATAGAGGCCTGTTTAACACATTGATTTATCACTGTGGTGCTCCACTTGCCGGTGCACATTTCAAAGAGAAGCACATTACAGTGGGTCAACTCATCACATCCATACAATCATTCATGTCAAAGTATTCCGGCACAGAGAGTGAGCATTCCTGGAAGCAGTGGGATGCGTCCCAGCCATGTTGTAGGTTAGGTTACCAAGACGGGGGATAATTGTATCAAGTATGGAGGAGTTTCAGACAGCCATGATGACACCTGTCTCAAAAACAAGCAGTTCGGCAGCTGGAGGAACAGAAGGCCTTGATATGAAGAGAAAGTAGATGCTCCTCGGTTGGCTGACCCCAGAGCTTGAGCCAAATTATTTACAATCAAAGCTCCATGTCATATCTGTTTAACATTCAGGATAGGAGTTATTTGCTGCCGTGGTGTTGAATGTCAATTGTGAAGATAGTCTGTTGTGAGCATGAGAGCAAGGCTGGAAAAGTTTGTGTGAAAAATGAATAGCAATGAAAGGGAGCAGATGTAGTACTTAGAGGTGGCACGAAGATGCCAAAATGAAATCTCTTGACTTTTGTTGTCAAGATGTACCAACTGTTACATTTGATCAAATCGTCATGCTTTGACACTGAATACGAAATAGTCGCCCTCAAAATATGGTCTTTATCAACCTAATATCTCAATAGATGTCATGCAAATGAGCACAAAACACAGAACACCCCTTAGGCACAAAGTTATTTCCTTCATCCACTAAACCATCACATCCATAATGCATGCATATATTCATATCTGCTTAATATAGACATGCAGAGACAGGGGAGAGATGCTCTTCCCCTAAGCCACCCAAGTCAGTCAGTCTCAGAGTCCCATGATAACTCAACGAATGACAACCACAGGGCTTTAAGCTGCTAGTTCAAGCTGCTATGAACAGAAGGCAAAAAGTTAAGAAAGACTCATAGAGCAACACATCACCATTATTTACTTCTTCAAGTATAGCGTCAGCTGTAAACAAAGAACCTGTCCCTCATTGTTTTTGGTTTGCTTTTTTTTGTTTGTTTGTTTGTTTGGAGGACCGTGATAACGTTCTAAACAATGTAGCTGAAGCTATGAAAAACAAGAACTATTCACTATTGGGCCAGATATAAAACAGCATTTATCTATGTCAAATTAAAAACAGAAAAGCTAAAGTCATCCTAAATATTAATATTTTGAATTACAATTCACAACACATCTTAATTACAAGTAAAATATGAGAATAATTCATAAATAATTGCTTGGATGATTCCAGAGTGGGTGGGTTTAGCTTTAGCCGTTCCAATATTTTGGGTGGGTACAGGTGCTAATAAAGCTGACCCATGTATCATCAATTGTGATAGTTCACACTGATTATTGACAGCTGGACAATGAAGAATTAATCTTCCCACTTCAGGATCAATATAAAAAAGATCAGTCTCCACAGGCTGAAAGGTATTTGCTCATTAAGTATGACTTTTCAGTACAATCCATTTCAGACCTAATTGATGGTAAGCAATCAAAAAATGCTGACCTTTTTTTTTTTCCTTACAAGCTAATACTAATAGATATATAATATGTGCTAACGCTTATGCATATAATATATTGATTTAAACTCTTTGACAGGTTGATTATTATTATGAACTCACAATTTAGGGACAGGCACTGTTAAAACCCATAGGATAGTTTCCATAAATGCAGATTTATAGGGAAAAGCCATAATGGAAAAGAAATGCAGAACTTGCCATTAGTTGGATTAGTTGGACAATTGGATTTAATGAACTACTGGATAATTGAGGACACTTAAAGGCAGTCCCCTTTTTTCTATTGCTTAGATCAGCGCTGTCAATGTTTTAAACATATAAAACAAAGTTGTTCTCTTAAAAATCCGATACAGTTTAAATGTTGATTTTAGTTTTGTTTATGGCAAGGCACATTCAGGAACATTCCTCCTTTGTTACCTGGAAAAAGTGATTTATCTATCTTGTGGATGGTCATTTGCTACGTCTTCATGTCTTCACATGACTGCAGCCATTAGCTGAATAAATGAGAAGTGGTGGGTAGGTCATCCATAGTGGTTTAACTCATTTCTGGGCTTGCTCCATTTTTTACAAGCATCTGACATCCAGTGGTAGATGAAAGATTATAAAACCTGTCCTACACATCTGTCCACATTCATGGCCTGAAGCCTGTGAAACAGACACAAAGGAAAAGCTTAATTGCAACTGCATGCTGAATTTAAAAATGAAGAGCACATTAATTCGGTTTACTTAGAAGTGATACAACTAGATTTACTGACTGTAATCTAATTTGAATTAAAAATAAAAACGTACCACAAATTCTTAAATGCACTTAAAATATGTCCTCTAGTAAGTACATCGCAATTATTTTTACTTTATGGTGTAATTTCAGTCAGTAAAGCAGTGGATCTGTAGGAGTGGAAACAAGAGTATTCCCTTTAACTTTGAAGCATTTTTTACTATTTAGATTTCTTTATTTTACTTGAGTACCATAATATCTCTATTCTAAGAGACCATTTTTATTGCTGACAGTTTTCTATAGGTGGCAGACTCTGTTCACTCATGTACTGTAACTATAAACCTATCTACTGCTATCAACCCAATTTGATCTTTTACAATGCATTCATTTCAGATGTTTTTGCTCAGGACAGAACCAGCATCAGGTGTTCATAGGATGCAGTTGCACAACAGTACTGACCCACTTGTGCTTTGACCGCTGTTCTATAAGCATAATGTTTTAGTTGTATGTTCTCAGATAGTGTTACACAATATGCAGGAAAACCTGCAATGTGTGATATCTTATTGGATGATTGAATAATCACAAGTACTGCAATAAATCAGAGATTATGGTGTGCAATATCATGCAATGTTCAATGCATTCAATCGCAGACGTCCTGCTTCAACTCAAGATAATTTTTCTCCCAGACAAGGTACAAACCCAAAATTCTGAATATAACTGCAAACATCCAGACTTCATTAAATCCTTCACCCAGTCGCTCTCCAGGTCTCAACGTATTTCATTTGTTGATTTCTTAATAATAGAGAATTAATAATCCATCAAATTCAGTTTCACAGAGGTGGTAAATCAAGACAAATGTTGTTTTCTGTGGGGTTTTTTTTGGTTGTTTTTTTAACTTTTGAAATATTAATTCTTAATATGGAATAAGGACTCTACACTACGTATTAAATGTCTGAAAATACTCCTTATTTCCAATAGTTGCCATGGTTCATGTTCTTACCTATTTTATTTTGAGTTCCTTCCTTTACTGAGCTTAGTTAGGTTCATAAAGGCATGGAGTAAAGCAAGCAGAAGAGGAATATCAACATAATACCATATTATTCACATAAACATTGTCAATGTTGATAATGATTACTTAACAGTCTATAATAAAATGTGAGCATTGAACCAAGGAATGTGTTGTCATGAGTTATGTTGGCAGGAAGCTAAAATAAAAGCTTACTTCAGCACTTTGAAGAAACTGCCTAATTGCCACTTCTCCCACTTATAGCCTGATCCATAATACTGGTTAGCTACATCGGGACAACTGATTTGGATTTTCCCATTACCCAATGCAAAATTTAGCCATTAGTGCTAACCGCTATTCATTCTGCAGAACATATGAAAGGCGCTGTTGCAGTTCATTAGCATAATATGGACACTCATCATGCATCAGTCTGCACCCATTAACACCCCTCCTCCTCCTGCTAGCCTCAGCGCTTACCCCTCCCGCTGCAAAACAGTAAAGAGGCCGTTTGCGAGGACAAATATGACTGCACTGCTCACTCGGTTCAAAACTGGGATGTTACGGCAGATGGTAGGGGGGAGGAGAGGTGCATGACCTGGCATACTAATGAAACTGAACAGGATAGGAGGGAGAGGTGAGAACAGGAAAGAGTGAGATTAACACTGAAAGCTAGGAGAGTGAGCCCAGTCTTAATAGCATTGGCTGTATTTTGTGTTATTTGATTATCTAGATTAAATTTGTTAATCTCTGTCTGCTGTCTTGTACCATATCAGTTTCATTCCTATCACATCTGGCCCTGCTCTGGTAGCAGGGCCTTGAGACAGACACCATTGCACAGATAGAATTCAATAATGCAGTTTTAGGGGTTGAGTAGGATCTAATTTCATGCTAGATCACTCATAAAATTGTTGTATGAGCTATAGTAATTTCAAAAGCACTATTATCCTTTTTACATAGCTTGCAGAAACAATCTCGGAACACTGTAAACCCCTCTGCTACTGCTTAGATGCCATTTTCATGCTGTCTGTGCCGCTATTCAAAACAAATCAGCAATGCTCAAGTTACTGTTTGGCAGAGGATGAACTTTTGACAATTAGATTTTTGTTTATCCTGCAATTGCTGCATCTACACAAGATTTTATTGCTCTAAAAATTCAACTGCAGACACAAGTTATTTATTGTAATCCTGGTGCTATGAAGACAGATTGAGACCTTTAAAAAGCTCTGCAGGGTTCTTTAGAGCGATACGTTGCCCTCTACACAAGTAACGCCTGTTCAACTCATGTATCCTGACGTGGTGCTGACCTCTTTGACCATTTTACACCAAACCTGATGACCCGGTATATTTCGCATCAAGTTGCTCGCACCAGATGCAGGAAAAAGATTCGGGTCAGGCTGTGCCTCCTGTCAGAGAAATGAACAGACCTAAACCTGGAGACTATGTTCAGGCTTTAATGTTTATTCAGAATATGTTTATCTTGGTGGTTCAAATGTTTTTTGGCGACCTGTTTCTAATACGAGGGTGAATACAGTGCAATACAAATGAATTTACCTCCTTATGTTCAGCATATGAAATGTTCAGAATATATATTATTGAACATTCGAGTGCCAATTTCCTTTGCGTAAATAGGAAGCTGACATCAGAACACAATGTCACGCATATTACTTTGTCCTCTGGTTTTTGAGTTATGAGGAATGTGACAAGTTAACCATGTGACAATGGGCCCTGCTGTCCTTGCTGCCACATTTATTCTTTGAACTGGAGGATTTCAAACAGCTGTGCCACATGAGAACACAGACTATAACCTCCGGAGTCCATTGAGACGCAGCACACAAATATTTTTAGCTCAGAAATTGCAGATTTTCATGTGCCTTTCATAAATTGCATCTTTTTTTTTTTCATCAATAAATACATCTGTGTTTATAATTCATTGCTTGATTAGAAGGTGGTGGGTTGGCCAAAAAAATTACCAGAATGTTACCTGCTGCACAAGTTTTAATCTACAACAGTGAGTCATTTTAAAACATTCTAAAATAAAAACTAGAAGTCACATTTATTTAAACACGTGTACGTGATGCTGCATGCCTGCTATACTGACAGCTACACTGACAGTTCAGACAGCATGCCATTATGGCGAAAAACTGCTGATTAAGCACACAGTCTATGGAGCAAAAGGTCAGTAACAGCAGTTGGAGTTATACTGATTGTGCAGTCATTAGTAATTAGAAAATGAAAAAGAAGAAGGTGAGAACAGGGTGTAAAGAGACGGTCTGTCGAGGTGAACAGGACCATGATTTAGCTTCTTGGATGTTAACTTTGTTAACTTAAAATGTTTTCCTGTTACAATCATGCTGGCATGCCATATAGCCTACATGTGCAG
This sequence comes from Brotula barbata, assembly GCA_900303265.1. Taxonomy (NCBI): domain Eukaryota; kingdom Metazoa; phylum Chordata; class Actinopteri; order Ophidiiformes; family Ophidiidae; genus Brotula; species Brotula barbata. The sequence continues at coordinate 206,256 of OMNV01029116.1, read as the reverse complement.
TGTACTATGCAGACAAAGTGAGCAGTGGATAACTGGAAAAATACATTTTAGTTTAAAGAAAAACAGAAAGTCATGAAGTAGTTTTAATTTGTTTTAGCTTAAAAAATATGGTGATGTGAGAAAGGCAGGCCTTATAGGGACGTGAACTACTTATTGCTCACTTGTGTTGCACACTTTACAGGAGCATATAAACTATCAGAAGAATCATCATTAGTAATTCAGAGAGCTGACAGTGGTGCTGTTAAGTCATATCCAGTTAGTTCAAGAATGAAACGTTTTCATATGCATCTGTGTTCATTTAAAAACTGTGGAAAGTAGGTGAGCTTGAATACAAGATTTTAATAATGACGGTTCTGTCAGCCTGCAACCGTTGGTATTCAAAAACATCAAAGTGAAGTCAAGACCCACCTACACTCTCATTTCATTTAAGTTAATGAGGAAAATCGCTGCAGTGCTGTTTTTCCACCTTTATTTCTGAATCAGAATGTGTTTAACAATAATATCTACACTTCTGGAAATTTGAAAAGTGAACATAACCTAGGAGACTTAAATAGAGTTAAGCCACATTAGAAATGTGCAAGACACAGCAAAATGTTCAGTATGCATTTCACTCTAAGGCTAAAAATCATCACTATGCCTGTGTTTATGTTAATCCAATACGTGATGAGAAGTCCATTTTTGCTCATTATTCTGATTCACACTGTCAAACTAAACTAGAACAATTTTTCCTGCGGAGGAATAATGAGTAGTTGTGTTAGAAAGTGGGCCAAGGCATCGTCAGCTGCCTTACCAGTACTGAAAAACAAGAAAATCTCATCAAAAACAAAGGCAGAGCAGTCAGTGCGGTGCTTTTGTTTTTTACACAGTGGAAGTAGACCAGATTTGGATACAACTTTGTTGTTGCCGTCAGTCTCAGTTCAGTTTATACCAGCACTCAACTCCTGATAATCTTTCAATAAAAACAGGGGAGATATGATAGTTTTGTTTTTTTTTGTTCTGAAAACACGCCTCGCAGGAGCCCAAACTGGCTGTCACGGTCAAAACACTGCCCACAATATTAAGGCTCAGTTGTGGAATACTAATCATAGCCCTAATTAGGAAATTGAAACTCATGATAAGTTGACTGTTAAGTGGTGGATGGGCTAAGGGTGAGCCACATAGCTGTTCATTAGCATGACCTTGGGTCAACGGAATAATGAGGAGCCTAAAAAATAAAATAAAATACAAAAAAACTTGCAAGAAAATTTCTTAAAGATTAATTATCAAAACAACCCAAATACACTGTGTTTTACACATTAGACACAGCTCCCTTCTATGGTCTGTCCAACCAATTAATTTAGCCTGAGCCTCTGTATCATCTCAGAGGACAGCAATCTGCACAGAGTAATCCAATAACAGTGTTTTGTTTGAAAACATAATTGCTCTATAGATAGCATAGCACAATATACTGAATATAATTACACCCTGAAGACATTTGTCTGCTTGCTTCCACATGTGAGGGCTACCTTTGGAACAAGGAGATTTGGCACATCTGGGCAAATTTTAAGCACGAGGATTGCTTTAACTGCCTAACCACTGCAAGGCTAGTGTCATGAGGTGGTCGTGTTAAGCCCTGCAGATCAGATGGTGAGGCATGCTTTTACGGATATCTATCTCAAATCTGTCCTATCAGCACATTGCAAACAACAACACTGGTGGGTGACAAACACAGCTGGGGAATGAAAAGTGCTGTGAGGCAAACAAACTCTATTAATGGAGCACTCCATGGACACAGATGTTAGAAAATGTTGATTCATATTTGTTGTTTTTATTGGGGGTTTTTTGTTTGTTTTTTCATTCAAAGGCTAGGGGACTTGACATTGCTTTTAAAAGAGAAAAAAAACTAAAAAAAAATATATAAATTCAGCCTCAAGCTAATTCACCATGAAATATAATGTCTTGACTAAAGTGAATTAGTACTTGTTGATTATTGACTACTGACCACAATATACATAAATGTCAGTTATGGTGTCATCAGAACATCTGAAGATCAGACACAGCTATCTCAGAGCATGTAACAGTAAACTGTTAATTAAATAACCTGGGACAGTTTTCCTTTTCACAATTATTTCCTTTAGATTACGTCCACTTGTTCCAAATTACGAGTCTGAAAATGGAATCACAATAAACTGAATGGGTGACAGGACTGGCTTATGCTTGTGGAGTATCTTCACCATGTTTGCTGTGGTTTTTGTTGCCAGAGAATAAATTTGACACACGGTGTCCTTCTGCTCCAGCTGGCTGACTGCTCAGAGGGCCACCGTGTCTTCTGTGATTAATCTAAAGTGAGAAATGCAATTAAAATGGCAGGTAGCTGCTTCTTCTTGTTACGGCAACTGAAAAGAGATGTGTGGTGTCACAAGCTCTAGCGCATCCACTGCTGCAGAGTTTGTCTCCTGAGAGGACACACAGTACTTGTGGAGGACTTAACTGTGTTTATCCCCTATTGGAGTGGTGATTTGCCTGTTATTTAATCTGCAAGTCGACACAAAACTTTTACCTCTGAATCTGTGAGGTTTTCTGGAGGTCGCCAACTTCAGTTCAAGTCACAGTTTAACATGTAGACCAAGCCAAAATAATATTGTATATATTTTTTTTTACTTTTTATCAATTTATTTTCTTTAATATTCATTACCAATTTGCTGCTTGCCAATTGATAACCGGCTGTCAAAGTTGAGTGGGTGTGGCTCATTCTTGAAAAATGAATGAATAAGTCTATTGTTATGAAAGAAGAAGAAAGCCATTTAAAAGCAACTCAATACAACAGTGCATAAGCAGTTAACTCAACAGAGTTTGCCAAACTCACATGGTAGATCCAGTCCGTTTCATGTTACTTTGATAAGATGGCAGCGTCACACAATCCCATCTAATTTAATTTGACGAGGTGGCAGCTAAAGTTATCTGAATGCATTGTCAATAGAAAAGCTGAATCAATGCAGACACTCTTGCTGTTCTGGTTGGCAGAGCTGCACGTGAGGGTCTAATATTTATAAACAGGCACAGCCAGATAGTATAGTCACCTCTTAACATCAACAACCTTTCCGTCACTCTACGAAAGAGTGTGAAAATCTCTCTCTCTCTATCTATGTCTCCATGGACCAATTATCAGGCTAATTCACAGAGCACTTCATACTGAGAATGCAGTGGTGACTCTGCAGACATGGCTTGACCTCTGAATCCCATAAAGCCCAGCGAGAGAGCTGTTTTGGTAAAGCTTGTCCGCAAACAGTTTATTGTGTCCACACTTGTCTAGCTGCCCTGTCAGTGGGCCTGCTGCTACACTCCTTGTGTGAAATTAATTAATTGTAGTTGTGTGTGATTAGCACAGTCCAATTTTACATTATATATCTGCTATCTTCATTTTGAGAATTCTTTGTGTACATTATGGAGATTTATTACTACCATAAAATGCTTGATAGTTCATCTCACTTTATTGATTAACCTTTATTGTCTTTCCATTCACATCCATTATTGCATTTTCACCTCTTGTTCTTAAATGTTACCTGCTATTCTTTATTATTGCAGTGACCCAATTTCTCCCTAACGATCAATAGTCCATCTTATCTTATCTAAAGCTGTGTAATAAAAGCCAAAAACAAGGAAATTGAGTGACCCAACGTAACTCATTGCACTGAACTGTTTGAATGTTTAGCCATATGAAATTGTCTTTACAAGTTTAAAAAAATCAAACGGTAAAACATGATAGCATGGATGTGTTTCTTTTGTAAGTTAACCTCTTAATCACTGGTAAATTAAGAGATAATTGAATTCACTTTAATGTAAGTCACTCAGGGTTAATTAAAAGATATTGGATACATTTAATTGACCTTTACACATTATTTACACTAATAAATGGGCACACCATATTGGAAAGGCATTTTGATTTTTTTTTCTAATATATGGCATTTTTTATTTTCCTTAAACTCATTCATTTGAGAGCTGTTGTGCACCATTTCATGTAGCTATTTGTTGTCTTTTCACCAAATTTAAAATAAAACTCCACCATATATGAACATTGGTGGTTAACTCTGACTTTATGAGGTTAGAAGTCATCACCAATGACAATATTTATTTTATTTTTTATTATATTTCATCATACATTATTAAAAGTATAACACAATTTTTGGAAGCGGCTTTATGTGATAAAACCTTGAAATTCGGGTCAAACTAAAACCTGCACATATGTATGATTGCTGGTTATCACTTCTGCCAGACAGAGACACAAACACACACACACACACACACACTGAGAAAGAGAGGGCTTTACTTCCCTGATAAACAGATGTCTGACAGTAAACTGAACTTGCAATAAATGCAACGCATGGATACATCAGCTAAAGTAGCTAAAGCAGTTACACCAAGATGAACCAGATAGCAGATATTCATCTGTTCCAGCACCACAGCCACAAATAGTTTCATTTTCAAGGGAAAGATTGAGCTGCTGTGACCTGCTCGGTGCTGACTTGCTGCTGTATGAAAATCATACATTGTGTAAATTACCTTTGAAATGAGCCAGACAGTGATGGCTCATTATAATTTGCAGTGAGGACCGTTCAGATATATTTTTTTTTTTTTTTTTTGTGCTCGTTTTTCATTATCTTTGCCCTACCTCTTCATGTTAGTGACTATCTTGGTATTGCCATGTGACCAGAATGTAATTTCACTTCTAAATTTAATTAGCATTTCAAAAGCATAACAATCCCCTCTGCCAATCCCTGACTCATTAGTGGTCTCTACTGAAAAACCTCTGAAGTTGCTTCATTAACATAGGTATGTTCCTCTGAGTTCTTGTGCTACTTGTTGTTACTGCTCTCTTCTGCTGTGATACAGATTTAGAATACCAACAGTTGCTGGATAAGGTTGAAAGATGATGTGCTGTGTTTTTATCACTGCCTTTCCCCTTGGGACGTAATGTCAGTGGGAGTAATAGCTGCTTTTGTCTGCTTTAAATAATCCATTGCTGGCTTAGATATCTAAACCTTTGGTGTCTTCACATTTTTCCGAGGGTTCAATTCCAGTCTTTCAAGACACATCATATTTCCAAGAAGAATAAGATTGCATTTTTTACATTGCATCAAATTTTAATTGATATAACACAATGCTGCTTGAACTCATTCACACTTTATGAAATATTTCAGATTCATTGTTATTTATGGTCACTGATTGGGAAGTGCAAAGTACTCTCACATGCAAACACTGTGTTCTCCAAAAGTGCAATTGCTTTCTGAGTAGTAGTACCAAGTAGTTTTGAGTAGCACTAATCATTGTGACAAAAAACCAAAGAGCATAAAAAATATAATATAGGAGTTATTGTGAACAGATCTCTCAATCCTGCTGTCCAACTTCTTTTTCAATTTTGCAAAGTTTTCTGAAGGTTTATGACACGACCTGTCCTACCGTGTAGAATATACTACAGCCTTGGTGGCAGCACATTGCAGAGCAAACACAGAGTATTAACAGAGACTGGAAGACGGCAGCTGAAAAATCAGACGATGAAAGATAACACAAATATAAGGATTAGAAGATTAGAAACATCTGTTTGTAGAGACACAGATGCCCCTAAACTTGTAATTCTCACTTATAATCAAATCTCTCGTCATCTGTTGATTGAGCACCAGTTTATATTGTCAGTTTGAGCTGGGAGAAGCAAAAGCAGTTTAAGCAATAAATACTGCGCAAGACTTTCAGTACAGTTACACATGGATGCAGATGGAGTTGACAAAAGGTTCAGTATGCATAGGAGCAATACTTTTTTTTTCTTTTCCCAATTCGGGTAAAAAGTATTTCAGATCAGTGCGTACATCTTAATAAGGGCATAGCATTTATTTGATAGATTACTTGTGATGGATATATGGGTTTGTCAGATATAAATACCTGCTCAAATAAAATGAATCAAATTGCTTTCAATGGAATGTACTATACTGTAATCAGAAAAGAACCAAAATCATATCAATATTTGGTTTAACCGCCCAGCGATTGCCCTAGCTACGTATATACAGTATATATTAACACAATTAATAGGTAGTTCATTTCATTGTTGGAGGACTTGACACTTTTTCTGTGTCAATGTTTTTAGTCTCTTTATGTAATCCCAGGCTGACTGGATGATGTTGAGGTCAGAGTACTGTAGGGGGATAACATCCGTTGCGGGATTGCATGTCCAATTTTGGCTGTTCTTGGGGTCTTCATGCTTCACAATGAAATTGGGACTAATCAGATGCCTCCTCAATGATACTAAGACAATTTTTTTGTCAAAATACTATAACTCAATCATAAAACAACTGACGTCAGTCCGTTGGTCAATAATCCTAAGATCAACATTAGTTAATATGCAGAGAAATACTTGTTTTACTTTCACTATTCACCTCAATGTATGGAAAGTGAGTGCAGGCTTAGAGAGAAAACGGTAAAAAACATTCTGTCTTCCCTAAAATAATATTGTAGCAAGAAAGATGTGTATCTGTGTGTATCTGCAGCCAAGGTCATCCAACTGAATGATTGGTGTAAAATCCTGAGATTCTCAGTAAGAAAATATGAGTTATCAGGAATAAAAAACAAACTCATTTCATGGAGTTACAAACAGTAGCCTCACACTAATGTCCCAGGTTGTCAAATCAAGTTGCTCAAGGTTTCTATGGTTTTCGCTTTCAGGGAAAATTGTTTGAGTGACCTCAACTGATGCAGCACAAATTAATTTAGTTCATATTATAGATGATTTCTTAATGAAGTCTATGTAATGAAGTAGGCTTGCCTGCATAGTAAATACGATATGGCCACTGTAAACTGTATCCAAAAACAAATGCTTTAAATGCTTAAAGCGATGGCTTTAACTGAACTGTGGGCTGTCTTTTAAAACTTTAGCTTGTTCAAATGAAGAGAAGTGTGACAAATTGGTAATGTTCCCTCGCTTTCATGCTTGTGTCTGTTTCATGAGTGAGTAAAGCTCCCCAGAGTTCTCAGCTTTTTCCAGAGCTGTCACTCCATTCCCTTAAAGGTTCCTGGCTCTTTGCTCTGTCTGAAGCTAAGCTCATTATCCCAAAGACTTGAAATGAAATGTGATATTACCACTGGACCTCTTCTTTTGCAGGAAGAATTATAATTCACTAATCACATTTTCTCCAGAGGAGACAGCGCTCAGGCAGGACACGTACCACAAGGTAATAAGGAAAAAAAAAAACAAAAAAAAAAAAACACTTAATGTGAATGAGCGGTGCACTTGATATATGTTGTCTCATACAACATGACTCTGAATAAAATTGATATTGATCATGTTGCCAATTAACATTGATCAATGACATTGATCAATGTTTATCAATGACAAATAATAATAAAAAAAATATGACTTGCTCGCATCACCAATCATCAAGACTGTGAATTATCTTAACTTTACATTAAGCATTTTGAAATGTATAATAACGTGACCTGCACTATACTATACAAATACTGGCCTATTAACTGCTGGTCAATGGTTAATATTCAGTTTGTATTGATCATTGATTAAAAAGAACACTGATTAAAAAGTCAGACTTCAGCAAGTAAATTTCAAGATCTTTCTGACGCCGTTGAAAGTACAGCCTCTAGCTAGATTTCCTTTAGCTTCCAGATATTTTGCTGACCTTTGAAACAAGTGATTTGGAGATTTTGGATTTGATATTATAGCCCAAGGTTGTTTAATAATCAACCCAATAAATATGGTTTTGTTTTTGTTTTGCACAGCTCCAGTTTCAATGATTTGACCTTTAAATACTAAGACATAGTTTTCCATGCATACACAGCTACTAATGACTAGGTGGCATGAACATAAATAAAAGCTCCGCCTAATGACTGTAAGGTGGAATAACAATGATACAATAATCAAAGACATAAAAAAGTTTACCAAATAAGATAGGGTAAAAAGTAATACCATCAAATAATAATAAAAAAAAAGAAAACAATAAATGGTCACAAATATAATACCGAGCTGCCATACAGAAAAGACAAGTTCCCTTGGTCAGTTTATTTTAGTTCACCTGACCTCTGTGTAATTAGAATATGATGGCTATAAGACAGCAATGCCAACAGCCATGTTCCTTGAAAAAAAAAAAAAAATGAGGTACATCTTTTTTTTTCTTCTTCTGAGAATGACCAATTTAAATGTCTATTTAAAAGTTTGACTGTTGAAATTAAATAGAGAAATCTGACAAATGGATGTAGGATTTGTGGAATAGTATTGGCAGAGAAATCAGCTTAGATTCTGCAATTAAAATGCCATGAGTGAATGTTTTGTCAATAAGGACAGAGGCTGTGAAGTTTTGGCAGTTTCCTGAGGCCTGTTTACGGTTGGGAGGACCCGTGGAGTCAGTGGTTAACAACACAGCACAAATTGCAGCGAGTCCCGTTGAGCGCCCAGTCAGAGGTCTGAATTGCACAATTGAATCGTTCAGGTAGGTAAGGCCTCTTACTGAAGCTTTTAGCACAGGTTTAAGATGAGCCACAGCACACAATACGTCTAAGCTGCTCTGCTCTGGCAATTTACAGGCAGGAAGCAGAGGCCCCATTGAACATTTGTAGTGTAGTTGGTTGCCTGCAACAAAAGCACATGTAGGGGGCTAGTTCATTTCAGTTGCAGCTCACTGCTTTGACAAGAGGAGGAGAAGCTCTTGGTGAGTCCCTGCTGCAGATGGGTAGACTTGGTATTAAAACAGGGTCCGAGTTCAAGTAGGTCTGGGAACGCTGGATAAAAACCACTGTGCAATGTAAGAGTATTCTCAGATAACAGTGGCACTTCACATAGTAGGCTACAGTCCAAATAAAGGAAATCAAATTTAAGACAATAAAATAATGTGACATAAAGCTTTACTTTTTTAGGCAATGTCATTCATTTGACAGAACTATTATTACATGGAGATATTATGTCTATTTTAACAATGCAATAACAATATGTACCACAATGGGCTGTGAGTTGTGCCCAGAGACAATGGTTACATTTACATGTACAGCAATGGCCCGCGATTGGTCTAAATAAAATAATTAGTCACACCATGTTACCTGTATGTTACCTGAAGCTGATATAGCAGATAAAATTGTCAGACACAGGGGAATTCAAGAGAATGATGACAAAATTTTGAAGAGAGGAGGAAAGTTCCTCATGATAAAGACCTCAGAAAGAAATGAAATATTTAGATGTCTGCAAAAGCAGTTATGCAAAGAATACAAAACGAGGGAGTGTTTCAGAGGTTGCTGCATGAATGAGGAAGGGGTGAGTTGAGTCAAATGGATATGCTTGTACAGCCTACATGTAAGCAGGATTATAAATGGGCTACTTATGAACACATCTCATGTAAACAGCTCGACTTAGCCGGACTGCTGTGTGCATTTAAACCGCATATCCGACAGCACCTGCTAATTTGTCTCTTGTCAGTGGTACAGAGGTCATAATGTTCACTAAAATCTCAAGAATTTACTTTAACTTCTATATATATATATATATTTATATATATATATATATTTTTTTTTTTTTAAATTAAGGGCTGGAGGCAGGAAATCCGTGCAGACACCCGCATATCTCATAGTGTCAGTTATGATCTTAATAACGGATAATTAGT
>OMNV01029116.1:174671-196508 GCA_900303265.1 Brotula barbata | reverse complement strand
CCTCCCTCATAATAGATAAAATTATGCAGTTGACATTACAAGCTGGACTTCAGTCTTACCAGAGGCTATGGAGAGGAATTGCCTCTGTGTCTGCATGTCTTACAACCTGACATCCTTGCAGGCAGAGAGAGTAATTCTGTCTTTCTAGAATCGAGCCGATAACCGCTACAATTGAGTGGAGCTTTTCGTTCAGCTTACGGAGAGTGATTTCTAACTCTAAAAGATTTGTCTTAGTGTTTTTTTCTTAGTTTTACTGCCTTGCTCGCTCCTCTCTCTCAAGCTTATATCGTATATCTGGACTTTCTTTTGAGTGTGAGGGTGGGAGAGGGTAAGAAGAACGGAAAGGAAAGGTCAGAGTGATAGCTCCAGGAAAAGTGGGGAAGCAGCCCTTGTGCTGCACAGCTCTATCTGAATGTATCAGAATTGCTAGCAGATGAATGAAACCCCTGTACACATTCGGTTACAATCGGCAAGTCTCAGTTGATTCTAATGTGCGTAAGCTGAAAACTCCACCAAGGCTCCATCAACTGAAGTTTCTTTCCTTTACTCCTGCCTGAGGAACAACTCTGCCTCTGAGAAATGTTTCTATAGCAGGAACCCCAATGTGCTAAATGCTGCCTAGTGGGGAAAGGGGAGAAATTGTTTATTTCACTGATTTGGTTTTTACCTGAAAATACATTTCTGACCACTAGAACCAGATTGGTTTGCAGACGTCACCTGTTAGTAGTTTGTCTCTCACACACACGCCTGATTTATTCCCTTAAGGTTAATCGAAAGTAAGGAGTAATAAATATGTCTCAAAAACAGCTATTTGAAAATACACGGAAATCAATTATTAGACTCCCATTTTTCATTTTTTTGATAAAGAACACATAAAGGCTTTTATTGCTCATACAATTACAGCAAAGGTAAAGGTAAGGTACATTTTCACCTGTGCAGCTGTGTAACACCATGACATAAAAACCACCAGAGAGACAGCATAGTTGTATTAGTCCCCCTCTCTCCAGCAAAAAACAATAAAGCAAAAACAAAATTAAAACCCCCACCGCTGCTGTGACTGAACGCATTTGCTGATCTACACCCATAAGGCATGAACTGACATTTACTTGCATTTGTCTCACTGGACATACAGCATATAAATGAGATGGCACACATTGATACACTAAGTTGTTAAAATGAGCGCTGAAGAAAATGCTTCTATTGGTGTTCATAGTTAAATTCTTCAGAGGCCATTCCTCTATCAAAGGAATTAACTTATCTTTGGCAGGGAAAACAAAATTATGTACATTACTAAACTAACATCATGATGCACAGGGATTACTCTAGATCCCACATGTGTGTCTGGATACTGTGACGAAAACTTTCACAAAATGACATTTCTTATTTTAGTATTCTTAGTCACATTTTCAACTTGACTAACGACCCTATGATTTGGGGAGGACGCTCGTGCTCTTGTTTAAGTGGAGAATATGAATAATTCTGCCTCGCGGGCAGAATACTGTGCCAGGATTGTTAGCATTTTGACAGTTTTGTGTATTAGACCACATGCTCTTGCCAGCATTTCAGTGTTCTCCAAGAGTGGGCTTCCTTTTACTGAAAGCAAGTCACCAGCCACAGCTAATGTTGCCATGCTCCTTGCTGGCTGCTCATACATTATATTGCAAGATGCTTTCTATTGCATTTCCATTAACTTTATAACATGCAGTGTGTGGTATGGTATTTCCGTCTTTGCTTGATATGTTAATTGTAGCTTGTTTGCCGACGTGAAAATGAGGGAATACATGAAAAACAAAAAAGAAACTTAATGACGAAGGTCTTATATGGCATGTGATCACAGAGAGAAAAGATGACAGACCAATGGGAGGAGATTTGTACATGTAATATCACATGTACAGTAAGGAGGGGATATATCAAAACTCTACTTGTGTGTTTAATGGTAACCAAGTCACATATACGATACTATATACATGAGCATATATATGCACGAGCATTGAAAAGGTTGACAAATAGAATGTCTATGGTATATTGGTTTGTCATTGCTCTGAATCAATCATATTATCAAGACAATTAATTTTTAAGCCTGAAGCCTGCAATCATAAATAATGTATTACAGTGTGATTTCTACTGTGTTTCTATGGTGTTTTTCACCTTTTAGCATTTTCTTTTTACTTTCTGTTGAATGCTTTCCTTCATCTAAAGCCAAATTTTTTCCACACAGAAGGGTGTATCTTAATTGGATACAGAAAATGCTGTATGGCTATAATGAATAAGTCAATTGCTCCTGGGTGTAATGGTACGAGCATTCAATCACTATTCTACCACTGTGAAATTAGGGGTTATTTCAATTCTATCACTGTGACTTTTACTTTTGATCAGCTTTTCTGCTTTTCAGGTTTGGTTCTTATTTAATAATTTCATCCAGCTCATAGCCATGTATTTTTGCAAAGAATTTAAATCCGAATTGGATAGTGCTTTGGTCTGATCTTGGACTTTTACCGCCAAGTTGACTGACTGAATAACTCAATTCCCCCACAATTTTCTTAGTTCTGAAGTAACAAGAACACAGTTTGTTTCTCATATTTGTGTCATCTTCCACAGAACTCCATATCCTTCTGTCAAAGCTCACGTGGCATTTATCTCATCTCAGCTCTACACTGTGGAAGGAGGTAGCAAATGGGGACAACAAGCTCTTATGCACCTGGCTTTAAAAATTCTCAGCACTCAGTGACAGGTGAGAGGCTCGGAGAATGGTAGATTTGCTGTGCTACATAATATACTGTATATATACTGTATATATATATATATGAAACAAAGCCATGAAAAATTAATTGGGGTGGAGAGAGAGAGCATGGGATTGGAAATATGAGATGTGAATGACATCATCATGATCGCTGCCATTACCGCAGACTGAATTGTACCACACTGGTAATTGACAAGGCTCATCACCCTCCATACAAATGTGTCATTTTCCTGAATTTGTACTTGTATGTACTTCATCTATTAGCTTAAGTTTCATGGACTGATATAATGATGTGACGGCATATGACGTAGGACATATCTTCCTTTAGAAAATTGTTTAGAAAAATTAAATATTCATACTTAGAGGATTATTCTACCAGCTCTGTAAGTATAGATACTATAGTGGAGTTATAGAGGCTTGATGCTGCTGAAACAGCTGGTAGAACATGCTGAAGACAACAAAAATAACACCAAGTACTGGTGAAATTACCAGCAATACAAACACACCTTCAAAACAAATAGCAGTATTGACTGAAAAGTCCACTAAACAGTTATGTGACCATCGACTCTCAAAACAGATGATACAGCAACTGATTATGGCCTGTTCAGCACAACATGGAAGCCATTCCTGACTCCTAACAAACAACATTGTTAATGTACCACATTGAGGAAAATACATTCTCAAGAAATGAGTTCCCCGTTGTGACTCAGAAGAAAATTAGGACTCTGACCCAAGCATTTCTTCAAGGCGGTTGTTTGGGGTCATTTATGTTTTCAAGAAAAAACAAACTAGTAATTATGATTGTGTTTGTAACTATAATAAAACTTTCATTCAATTTCATTTCAATTTCATTACTTGAACCTGCATTTTACTATTCAAATTAAACTGAACTCTGGATGATTTTTCTTACAAACAATTAAAAATAACAAAATATCCTCAGTTCAAATCAGGCTCAGACAAACTTTGGCCTTTCTGCTTGGAGTTTGCATGTTTTCCTACAGTTACCTGCCACTTTCAAAGGCTTAGATGAAAAAGAATCTCTGAATTGGCAGTTTGGGTGAATAGGACTGTGACCGTGTTGGCTGTATCTGTGTGTTAGCCCCAGTGATAGACTGCCTCTAGTCCCATGACTGGTAGGATAGATTCCAGGCTCCATTCTGTGCAGAAACAAGGTAGGTTCTAGAGGGGATAGCATGAATGTTTTGGCATGTTAAACCCACCTGGTGAAATTCTTTGCTGGCAGGTGAAAAAAGCATGTGACAAATCCATGTGTATCGCATGGGACATATGGCGGTTTACACCATCCCCAGCCAAGAGAGGGAGTTAGCAGTGACAAAGGCTGTTGTATAAGGTGGAATTTGACACACATTTTCCAGGTAAATGCCTATAAGACAAATAAGCATCACTGCATGAAACAATTCAAAAGATACACTCTGCCAAAGCCGAGTGGATCAGTCTGCCATCCAAACTGGTCTTGTAAAAAAAGAAAAATAGCAGAAGCCTGCTGACAAGTGTCAAGTCTCCACTTTAGTTGACATGTCATTGAATGATGTGCTCCACTCCCCTTAAATATTGCCGGGCACGTCGTATTTAAAGGGCTCTTTCAACCAATCATTTCATGACAGGTTTAGAGTGTATGCCTTGAGAACGTCTAAAAACTATGACACATCTACAGCAAGGCAAAGGTTTGAGTGACAGAATAATTCTCCATTAATAGAATGGGTCACTCACAGATCCCTTATCCTCAAGTCACTGTCGAGAGTTCTGACATAAAACTGCGGCAATTTAGATGGAAAATAACACCTATCTGATACATAAGGCTGAACTGTTTTTCTTTATGTTGAAGTACGCCAAGCATGATCAAGATTTTTGCGAAACACTTTTTTGCTGGTTGGGAAAATTATTTTGGGAAATTATAAAGTATTTACTTGAGTGTCAACTAGTGCATAGTGCAGAAATTGTTCCTCAAACAAGGTAAACAAAGAGAAAAATACATGTGAGTCTGAATTCTAATTGAGAAATATTTCCTTTTGATGTAACTTGGGAGATCTGAGGAGTGCTTCATGCGAGCTAATTACAGAGGCATGGCAGAGATGTAATTAGAGTGATGCTAATGAGCCTTGTTCATCCTTATCTGGTGTCAAAATTGAATTGGTTGAAATCCAAATAAAGGTGCTGGCTTTAATGTCTTGGCAAGTGGGAATTGAAATGTCAACACCATTGTTTTCAAATGATGCAATAGTGCAGCTGTTGTTTTTCATTCAATAAAGTTGGGATGGAAAGGAATGTCACAGCTTACTTTTACCAGATGAGTGTCACTTGATGTCGGCAAAACCAACAGCAAGGCGTCACATTCCCTGAATGATCACGTCATTATTCTAAAACATTCATCTGACTCCAATTAGATGTCATAGACCAGGGCATTTGTCTCATTTGCATGGAATTACTTTTCCGCATTGTGCATTATTCCACTGAATTCTCTTGCCCTTTTCTGCTTTTCGTTCTCTTCTGAGCCTTTCTGTCTCTGTTTCTCTCTGTCTTGGTGTGTATGTAGTGTGCACATGTATGTGCTTGTGGATTAGGTTTGGACAGTCTGATTAAAATGCCTTTAGCAATCTGTAAGATGACTAGTGTGGGTTCTCAAGGGGTCCACAGATCAGGCGGAGCACCAACTCCATGCTCATTTTCCAGTCAATTTGAACATGACTTCAAAAGGAAACTTCATATTCCCAATGACCTTGAACAAACACATGCACATGTCCTGTATAATGAAGGTCCAGCTTTTCGTTTTGAAAATAATACAGATTTCAGTCAGACGTGAACATGCTTTCATCTGCGACTTCATGGGCAGAATGATTGGTGGTTTAACATCAGATTGTACTTTGCTTGCTAGATGCAAGGAAAACAAATATATCTATTATCTATAAAAAAGAACGTCCATAAGAAAAAAAAATGTATAGTAACCTTGTGTAACGTGTTTTTGGCTTGTGGGTAAGCATTTCACCGAGAGCAATTACCAGCAACCATGAACATTAGGTGACATTAGACTTAATTATACACTAGTAACACTAAAACACCTGTTTACAGCGTAAAGACAAACACCTTGCACACTTTACACCATACTTCAACCGTAAAGCCAAAAAAAGTTTTTGTAGTTGCAAATTTTATTTACCAATTCCAGCTACTATTACCATTTGAGGCAAACTGCTCTATAATTATGATCACCAGTATTTAGGTGGTGGTTGGAGTTACAATTACAATTTGCATTTAGCAGACGCTTTTATCCAAAGCGACGTACATATGAGAATTATAACAACACAAGCGAAGATCTATGCAGAAAATACAACGACAATAAGCGCCACAAGGTTCAGGTTCCAATTCATAGGACCAAGTTGCTTCGAGGCAGTGCTACATGGCAGTGCAAAGAGGAAAGACAAGGCAAGACAGAGTGCATATATGTATAAGTGCAGTTTATGTTGTGAGAAGGTGTTCCCTAAAGAGCTGGGTCTTTATCCTTCTCTTAAAGATAGGGAGGGATTCTGCAGAGCGAATGGAATTTGGAGTTAGAGTATTTTATTTCCACCGTCACACACAGGTGAAGGATAACATAGCGGAGAACAAAAAATGTGTTAAAAACAGTGATGTCCAGCATGATTTTAACATTATGTTTCACAGATTACAACTAACAGCTTTTCAAACAGTTATAGTAGTCACTGCCTGATTCATAGTTGATTCTGACAAACAGCCTTCACAGCTATTACAATGTATGCCAAAAATGCATGTATAACACTGAAACAGAGGATACATGGTGATTAACTGCAGCTCTCCGGCAGCAACAGATGTTGCACCACTAAACGTGACAATTGCGAAACAGCCACAGCACTGAACCAACACCTCAGTGACAGTCAAAACTGGAAGTGTAAGCTGTGAAAATTCCAAATCTGTTGATAACTGCAGTGCTGCTTCTCAGAAATACCAACACCCAAAGACACTTATCCTGGTGTAATAAGCACAAAAACAGGAGTCATGAGCAACTCGGAAAGGAATATGATATGATCAGTTATTCTTTGTTTCTTTACACATTTCTTTTGTGGAGGTATTTGGTGTTATTTCTGAGTAAAATCAGCTATGTGAACACTTTCTTTTCCTTCCCTGCATTCTGAAGAGTGCTTCACAAAAAAAGGACAGTCAAAAACCTCCCGTGGCCTGCTAGACCAGATCTGAGAGTTACAGAGCGTTGATGTGAGTCAGACTTCCACCTTCTTTCTAGTGCCTGATGAAGGTCATCTGACATAGAATATTCAATAAATTGACAGTAGTTGAACACAGTGTTTGAATCATTTTATTATCACTGAGTTTCCTCTCTTGAAGCAGTCTTAGCAGAGACTTACATATGAGCAATTGGAGAAAGTGTAAAACTGCCTTCATTAGGCACCATTATTATACTTACTATATGTTTCTTTTAAACTAGTTTGGCCCTCTCAGACTCAAACCATCACAATGCATCTAAATGGTTTCATGTTACTTGATGTCTCATAATCACTGTTGACCGTTGAGGTAGGCTGATAGCGGCTTGAGTGGCTGTAGTTGCCGCTCTGGAAATGGAATGGAATTGAGTGGCACGCAAATGATAGTGGGGTGGAAGTGGTTTGGCAGACATTGCAGCTTGATTATATACTCGACACTTGACATTTGCTAGACATTTTGCTATCCAGGTTATAGACAACTATAAACTATGACGAATACGAGGCCGTACCCCACGCAGCTATAGAGACCAAATCACAATGAGAAGGCATATGATATTAATATGCTTAATGTGTAATATATTTTAAGAGCTCACAACAAATTAAAAGGCAACGGAAAATTGATGGGTTTTTTTTAAGAAAAAAATGCTGTATGCTGATACAATAGGTCAAGGACATATTGGTAAATATTTGTAATATCAAAAGGTAAGGTGAGTTACAGCCTGCAACATTCTGGAGAAAAAAAAACATTCAGTTGACCCAAAAATCTAAAAGAAGCTCAGCGTTTGTGACGACATGTCAGCTCACCTCTCATTGCTGCCATTACTCATATAGCCCTGTCTCTCCATTTCTATTTCCCATCTTTGCCTGTCTGCCCCGAGTCTAAATACACTTTCTGTAGTCTAGCATGAAGTTAAAATTATTCATGATAACCCAGGCAACAACATTTGATGTGCTCAGGCATATAACTCAAAAAACTCTGCGAACTGACGGGACCCATGATACTTTGGACAACACTGCAGGAGCAGCATAAATTACATCACTGACAAGTATTAATATAAGTTGAGAGCATAGGGTAGACCCTAGTGTGCAAGTGTTCAATCTCAAAATAAACAGTTTTTTACGTTAGTTTGAACAGTATATTAAATGTGTATTTTGTCTCCCGGCCAGAGTTACCTGAAAAAGTAACGGCTATTTGAGACTCACCTACTAAAAATGAGTCTGAATGATGTTGCCTACAAAAATGTGCCAGTTTATAAAAGGTATTAAATAAATCAGATCATTGACTGCACCTCACTGACCGGCCCAGCAGAGGATGTTATTCCAGAAGAAATTCAATGTGCAGCAGGCATTCTGGGCAGGCACATCCATGGGCAAAGCACACAATGCTGCATGAGAACATGGCTTCTGTCAATTACCTTTTTGCTAACCATCAAAAAAAGTGTTTGTGGTTGCTTTTTTTTTTTTTGTTATTTTTATCCATCGTTGACACAACATATTCCAAAGTAAAAATGTTGTGATATTAAGATTGATCCACTGTTAACGCTTTTGCATAGTTGTGTAGACATTAATAATAATAAAAAAATTAAATCACAATAACCTTACTGGCTGAGCTGGCATATGGACCCTGAAAGATTTATTGTTTGCAGACAGTTGAGGACTTGAAAATTTCTTCTATCTATATATTGGAGTGAGATGTGAACAGTAGTGATATATACAACTGTTCCTTGTGAGCCTCGATAAATCAAGACATCTAATTTGTACAGGAGTGAAATATGTACAGTACACTCAGCCATTTCCTGTAACAGAGCCACGTGGCTACTGTGGCTATATAGAGATTACAGTGACATCCATTACACTTTGGTGACAGCTAACCCGGACACAGCCTTGATGCTCCTCTAAGACGGTGTCAATGTCGACATAAGGTATACTTTATGAAGGTGAAGGCATTACTTGACAGGTATTACCAGGGGGGGCTTAAGGGGGGCGAGGGTACAACCTCACCAGTGTGCATGCAAGGTTTTGGAGAGGAAAGAGTGGAAACTCCAGCCCTAATATATCACAGTCAGGAATTAGTGGCAATAAACGTTCATCTTCTTTGCCTCTTAAAGCAATATTTTCAAGTCAATGGATTAGGGCAGCTCATGCTTGTAATCAGTAGTTGGAGATAAAAGGAGTCACATCTTTACATGCCTTCAATTAGAGGAGATATACTACCTGTCAGGCATTTAGCAGGGTTTATCATATCATTTAGATTCAGGCATTATAAATCCCAAATTATTGGGGCCATTTTATTTAAATGTATGGTGCAACTTTCATCACTGAAAATTAACCCAGGCCAGTTTGCTTAAGCTGCATATCATTTTTAAGAGGTTGGCAGGGATGTAAGTGAGTAAACAAGAATCCCTCTGTGATGTGCCTTACTTCTCCACAACACACTGTGTGAAGTGTTCTGTGATACTCCATAAATAAAAAGGAAAAATAAGTCTGCATAATAAATAAATAGAATGATGCTCATAATAGCTAAGCAATTTATGAATATGACCTCAATGCAGCACTTGCTCAATTTTAAGCATTTATCTTTATTGCCGGCAGTGTACACTCAAAGGCACACTACAACGAACAAGGTCTAAAGTACATGTGAGCATGTTTTTTCTGTTTAATATATATATACTGTATATATAAATGAATGAATAATCAGAGAGGATGTCACAGACAAGGTCACTGAAGATCGGTTCATCAGAGGATTCATTGACATTTTTCTTTTTGATGATTACAATAACAGCGGGGATAGTATTCTGGGAAATTAACTAAAAGGATGGAAAAGTTGGCCTCTGGAGTGAACTGATGTATTTTCATGTTCAGTGTGTAGAGTTATGAAAGTAAACCATTCTTTGAACAGGTGGAGTAACAGTCCGATAAAAATGCCTGCATCTGTCATTTGTGTGTTAAACACAACCGCCACACATTTCCATACAGATGGAAGCAATGAGGTGTAATAAAGATTTCTGCTGACAGCATGGTTTTTTCGGGTGTGGAAATACACTGTTCCTCCTGCAAAAGAACGACCACGACCAGGCCTGCTACATATTTTAAAATATCATGAATCTGTTAAATGGATGCTGAATTTGTCAGTCAAGACAAATCAAGACAACAGCATTCAGGTCAATTACTGAACGGGCTTTTGAATAAATTTCAGAATGATTTAAATGAATCTATTTCTAATTAAAAGCATTAAGGTAGCTCTTTTGTTTTCAAGATGAGATCTTCTGTTTTAGAGAATGGAACAGAAACTGAAGTATAATACTTCACACCATGCCACAATTCACCATGCTATTATTTCTCTGAAATAGTGATATTTTAAAACACAATCCTTAAGCAGCAACGAAATGCTTTTAGCATTCACAGTCCTCTCATAATCTTTTATGTGCATTAATGTAATTTGTTTCTCATCTGCAATTCTATACTGTAGATTGGGATGCACTATTTGGAGAAAAAAACAATAAAAGATGAGGATATGTGCTGCAATAAATCTATGTTTACTTCACAATTAAAGCCATGATTATTGTGCTTAAATAAATGTTTGTCCAAGTCGGCTGGTTATTTCACTTCAAATCTCTTTGCTGTAAAAAAATTAATAAAAAATCTAATTGACAAAATGTGTTGTCGAATACCTCACAGATGAAAGTCATGAAACACAAAATGTTAGTTATGATTAACTACTAGGTTAATTCAATGCAAGTTTAATTTATGTGTTATTTTATCTACTTTATATTCTGCCAGTTTCAGTATTGAAGACTCAAATGAAGCGAATAGTTGCAAATAGCAGTGATACAAAAGAAGGAAAGAGATACAATGCAATCTGATATCAAAATGCACTACTACAGGCTTTGTGATCTGTACAATGTCCAATCATCACTCACTCTAAAAACAAAGCTCAATGGGAGTGAGTCCTCAGGCAGCTCACAGCTTCCTACATAGAGCGCTTCAGAGACTTAATGTGCTCACTTATGAACAAACACATTAGCAGACTATAAGACATGCCATTCATATTTGATGTGCTGTCACTGGCTCTCTCCTTTTGGTGAGTACACACATTTCTGTCTCATTACTGCGGCCGCCTCTCCCCTGAGAGATTGCTTTACGGGCCTGTGATGGCAAGGCGGCGGCGAGGGCCATTAGTGGAGCAGTGAGGGGTCTGGAGGTTGGCCACCAGCTGCCTTGCCTACACACGCATCTGTTCCTGCAGGCCTATCCACAGCAGGAGCTCTCAAGTGCTCCTGATATAATTGAAGCAAACCTCTAAGGCTAATGGGCCCCAGACATTGTCAGCGTTGTTAGAGCAACTCTGTAAAGGATAAGAATAAGAATGTTATTCTATGCATCAGAAATCTTAGCAACCATGCTAGTACCATCCAAGAGGCACATTTCAGCATAGTTGTTGCAGAACCCCCAGACCTCTGGAGTAGAAAAAATCCTATAGAAAGAGAGGTAGCGGAGAAAGACTTGAAATGCGGGTGTACTGTATGTTGGTCAATGCAGTGATGCTGCAAAGAAAGATCATCTTACAGTGTTAGCGTTAGAACTAACCCTAACCCAGATAACCCCAACAAGCTTTTGGCATAAATGTGTTATTTATTTATTGAATATGCACTGTAATGGTGATTTGTATTACAATTACTTCTGAGACAGTGTACTATGTAATCAAACTTTATTGCTTGCTAACCTAATCTGCAGCAGATCTGTTACAATATCAAAGGGCAGTTTGTAGTCATTTTGAATATATTCAAATCATATTGAACAGATATGATTAAGTAATCTCATTAAAAAATCTCAGGGTAGCTTCAGACAGGATATTACATTTTGCATGGGACTTGTTCGTTCAACCCAGAGACAGGTTTCTTTGGACTCCTGAAGCCCTGAGGGAATGTTGATTTAGTCCCCGGTTATAGTTGGGTTTGACAAAAAGGCAATACAAAATGAGGTCCTCATCTATCACTGAAATGTCCTTCGGCACTTTCCTATTAGGAGCCGTCAGGTGGGCTGGACTCATTATTACATCATCATAATGGTGTCATCCTTAAACCCCATCAGAGTAATTGCTGTTATTTGTCACATTGAAAGACAATGGGTGATGAACAACTATGTGTGCACATGTAGGCCTCAAAAAGTTAGATTTGTAGAATCAAAAGCATTGTGACTGTATTTGTTTTAATATTTTGCAGGTTAGTTTTGCTTCTCATTAATATAATTTGGTGAGCTCAGTGGAAGCAAATTTTTATCTATTAGGCTAATAAATAACCATGAGCTGTGAGAGAGCTCTATCAATGTTGTTGCTGCTCTTTGGTCACCAATAGAGATCAATAGAAGGCACTAATTACTTACTAAGGAGCATTTTAAGGATCAGGTCAAGTTTATTGCTATAGACCAATGTCATATGCAATGTCTGAAACAAGAAATAATTAGTAACCCATCCTACAGCTTTAGAGGAACAAGTAGGGAAAAACTCCCAAAATTACCTTAACATGTGAGGAAAAAACTAGATAAACTTGGGAGAAGAAATACTGGGTATTTCATGAGAATTTGACACAAGACTTTATGAAAATGGACCCATTGGTGATATTTCTCTTTGGTCTGAGCTAGCGTTGCATTACACAAAACTTAAAAACACAAACCAAAAAAAAAAAGGCATATGGCTTAGGCCACCAGGCTTGGTTTGACTCACTGTCTGCCATGGGAATTTCATCTCTTATATTCTTTTTTTGGTTCTCTAAAATATTGGCCAGATGGGAACAACTCAATCTCCTTGTGAAGGAGGTGCTCTGAACTCTTTGTTTTGCTCCCTTAGCAGCTGTGTTTCACCATTACAGAATCCTGCTTTTTTCCAACGCTTAAACAGATTTTAAATTCTCTGGTCACTCAGGGCTTATTTCTCAGCAACATCTGA
The DNA here is from genome assembly GCA_900303265.1 of Brotula barbata. Taxonomy (NCBI): domain Eukaryota; kingdom Metazoa; phylum Chordata; class Actinopteri; order Ophidiiformes; family Ophidiidae; genus Brotula; species Brotula barbata. The sequence continues at coordinate 183,577 of OMNV01029116.1, read as the reverse complement.
ACAATCTTTGCTTCACAGAATCCTCACATAACCTGATACACGCCGTTGTACGGTCAGCGCAGTTCATGGTTAGTTTTGAAGCGTGTGGAAGTGTGAATACGTGTTCTAACTGCAAGTTAAGATGCTGAGCATTTTCAAGTTAAATAATTTACTACATGTTATTGCTATTAAATATTTGCATTGGCACTTGCTGAGTCAAGCAATTGTTATCTTTGCCAAGTGCACTACTATTTGTTTGGAGTAGTTGTGAGACATTTTTGATTTGTTATAATGGCTGTGATTTTCAGTTTATATGATGCATTAACCGATTGCCTTCAAAACATTTTGACTTTACAAGTAAATAGGGAACTCCTATGATGGTCACTTGGGAACAGCACTGTGTTCAGTGATCCTAATGTAATAACAAAGAGTAAATGGAGGAGGTGGTCACTGTCAAGAGACCACTATGCCTCTTTAAACAAATCTACAGTGACAGGGTGCCCTGAAGTGTGCAAAGGGAAAACGGAGGTTAGACACACTCGAAGAACCCATGTAGATATTGCCCCATGTCACTAAAAACATTTTTGTGCTCTCAGAATTAATAATAAATGGTGTTGCAAAGAGATGGAGGTAGGTCTCTCCTCCAAAGGCTGCAAAGAATTAAATGACACCCACTACACTTACTGCATTTCATTTCCCCTCCTTCCTACTTGTATCTGAAAAATGAAGATGAGTGTGACTAATTATAAATTATTTTTTTAATTGTTAATTTAATATATGGGAAAAGTATTTGATTCTCTTTCCGCTATGACTGAAACAGAGAATCCAATCTACAACACAATGGGGGAATAACATCCAAATGGGATGGTTCTACTATGCTTGGAAAGGTTGACGTTAGTTCATCCGACAGCAGCAACAAGCCAAACTGGAGGCGAGTGTTTAATCTTGCCACTATGCCACGGAGAGGAACTTTGAGGGGTGTTAGGTGTTTTCCGTTGTGTACTGCCCATGGCCAAAGTAGTAGCTGCTGCTCTTATTTTCAGGAGACGAGCTAAATGTCTAAAACGGGTATAGGTTTTGGTGTAGTGTTCAGCATAGTGAAAACTTAGGGAATAAAAGAGAGACAATATTGAAACAAAGGGTCACAGCAAGCTTCCACAGCATATAAGTTTTTAAGGTCAAATGGACACACAGTTGTGTTGTGCTTTTGTAGTGTCAGTCCAAACCCCTTTCCCACAAGCATACACTGTTAAAGTATGCCAAAGCCTTAAGTGGACTCACAACTTAGCTTGAATCGCCTTCAAGGTATGAACCATTTTTCACTACCAAAACAAACTATCTGCACAATTATCAAGACGTCATGCCATTCTTCATTGAAGAAAGAAACACAATCTTATAGATATGAAGGAGTGGAGGCAGGCAGCAGAGCAAACATTGTCATGGTTCTCTCAAGCTGCCTATGTTGTAAAAACAATGGCACATTTGCACCATTACAACCCATTTCTCTTTCTCAAAGCTTTCTTTCTTTCACTATCTCTCATTCCCCATGACACTGTCTCTGCCTTTATAGTAAGGTCACTGGGAATGCAATTATGTCAACATTCAGTCAGAACAGAAAGTGCATATGTGAATGTTTAGGTGAATGAAAATTCTTCCAAAAGTCATGTGCTGCAGAGTGGATCGAGTGGAAGAGGTCAATAATCAGATGGATGCAGGGAGACGGACGGAGTTGAATAGTGGTGAGGTTGGAACATTAGAGGATTTTTATGGCAAATCGTCTCAACAAAGTTATAAATTGTTTGTTTGTTTGTTTCCTTCATGAGTACACCAGTCCTCTCAATCCTAAACCATGGGATTTGATAAAAACATATTTTCCAATGAGCATCAGGTTAATGAGTTACACTGTAGTAATCTCCCTAACCTGTAAACCAATCAGTATAATGCCTTCAGACATATTCCTACATTTTCTATTTGTTTATCTGAAAATGACATCTTTAATATTTAAAGACATTTGTATTACATTTCTGCTGCTTATGAAAACTGGCATAAGCAGCATATTTTCAAATGTGCAAGGTGTTCCCTGTTTGCAGCTGAATGTCCGTAATTGTACTGTCAGTGTTACCTCGACTCCAAATGACAGGGGCAAAGAATTGAGACTAGAGCACATACTGTGATGGAATATCGAATGAAGATGACTTCTCCAAAGACAGGTTCACTTACATACAATTGTAGCTTCGGCTTTACTTTTACAGGAACTCATTTTTAGACCCATTACCTCTAACTGCTTGATCCACACTCTGCAAGTTTAACCAAATATACTAAGTCAAAAGAGCTCTCCGCGATTATCACATGGGTGACACCATCTTTATAGTTATGACATGCAGAGTTGCATGAGCAACACAGGAAAGAACAAACAAGAGTAAATACACTCTCAAGTTGATTTGACTAGTTTGAAAAAAAAAAAACGAAAAACAGTGCTCAATTGACTAAATCTGCTTGGAATTATCTCATGAATGTTCAAGTTCAAGCTGTTCAAGCTGTTAGATTTACAACATAAATGGAAATAACAGCCAACAAAAGACAGACAACAATAAAATGATCAGATTAACCTGAGAAAAACAGTATAACTGTAGAACCATATGCTAGCAGTCTGTGTGCTTGACAAAATGAAAAAATGATCTTTTTAGAATTCGAGTATTAGCAACACAAAAAGACATGTGGTAGGAAACAAGGCACATTAAGGAAAGAAAAATAGAGAACAGCCTTCTTTGCCTGTCTGTCTTCAGTCCCCATGGTGATGTGTGAGAGCACTTAACCTGCCAGCAGGGTGCTCAGCAGGGTTTCTACCTGAACACAGGACCTGTCACGAGAGGGAGGGCCATGGGGACTAAAAACAAAAGGCCCAGAGCATGCAAGGCCAGGTACGATCTGTCCACCTCTGCACTAACACACGTAGACACCAGTGACAAGCAAAGACGGGTTCGTGTTCTTTAAGAGCGTTGAGCTACACAAGAGACATGCCAGTGGCCCATGGAAAAAAAAAATGTCTGACCACTGGATTTGATGATGAAGCTGTCTTGGACATACTGAACAATAGACACGCCCCTATCACTATCTCTAGAGGCTGCAGTTGGTATGTTCAGGCATTTTGGCGGATGTTGAATGATAAAGTACATCGATAAAAATAGAGTCAAAGTCACAGACTCTGGATGTAGATGTGAGAGGTATTCTCGTGTACTTTGTACATTATGCTAGAGGAGAGTTCAAACAAGGAAAGGGAAAGACAAAATGTAGAAAAAAGTCACACGCAAAGATAAAAATATAAAATCAAAGCACATATGACTTTAAACAAAACTTGAATTACTAATGTAATGGAAAGCAGATTCTTACTTTTTTTACATTTCACTTTCACAGGTTCAAAAGATTTTATTTCAGTGCATTGGACATTGTAGAGTATCAAAATCCAGCCAAACAGACCACTGGTTAGTCCCAATCTGTAAATATTGGGGATCATATTAGCGGAAACAGTGCGGGTGAAAATGTTTCAACAAGCACTTGGCAGCAGAATGGGCCGTAACAAGTCAAACCATCTCCTAGGAAATCAATCAATAAAATACCATAGTGTGATTTGCCAGCATTTGAGAAAAAGGGAGAGACGGGCAACGTCAATTGTCCCCCTCCTGCCAAGACTGCAGCAGAGCAGGAGGCTCTGGGGAAGCTTGATGAGGCTATTGAATTGGTGAGGCCGACAACTGACAATGAGGATCATGTCCAGGGAATGGAAATAGATATTAGAACAAAAGAAATGGAGGGCCAGCGGTGAGTCTGTGGTTCCCTATAAGTCATGACTTGATGAGACATATTGCTTTAGATATCATAGCAACCATATGAACTATTGAACAGTGTAGGTCACCAGTACCAGTACTGTGCTTATAAGGCGTTTTCTTCCATTCCTGTCTGAGATTGCCACTTAGTGGCATACTATTTATATGTCTAGTGTATGAGAATTACTAAATATATGTATAAATGAATTCCCTGCAACCAGTCAAAATCATAGGCAACTTCAGCTTTCAGGAGGTATTCTGTGATTTCGAATGGTGAAATGCCACCAGATCAGCAAAGCATAAACCTGAAGCCATGGTAGCCTGTGACTGACTCAGAAAACCTTAGCAAACGCTTTTTGAGAGAGTTTTTGTCTGTTCGAGCCCGTTATTATGTATTTTTACATTGTTTGAGTACTTGTTGACGTCCTCAAATTGTGACCAAAGGTATTCCTGTGTGGATACTTTTGTATTAATACAAAAAGTTATCTGCTTCCACAGTAACATCTATTAATTATTTTGGAACTGTTGTTACATGGATTGATTCTTGAATGGATTCTCTAATTTCCCTCCACTAAAAAGGGTTGAACAAATGAGCCCAGAGAAACACCCATATACCTATGGTTGGTTAAATGTTAAACCAATGTCATCGAGCGGGTATAAATGACTGATTTTGAAATATTTGCATTATATGTATATATAGTTCACAAAGGTGTGCTGTGATTTCTTTCTGATAAAAACTGTTCAACGTGCACTGAAAGCAAATAAAAGAGAACTGCACGTGTACGGACAATGCATATAGTCAAATTCTATTCTTATATCCCATTATCATCAACCGCAAACCACCAAATATGTTAGTTTAATGCTGAAGCACTATGAAAACAACACAATTTCAGTTATTTATGAATCACATGGGAGAGAACTGATCCATTCTTATATATTTCATTCTGTAGTATAGAAACTAGGCACACAAATCTTTACTGGGTGAGAGACAGAGGAGAGAAAGCTATAGAGGCCGCAAGTGTGCAGCCAAGTCTGATTCATCAACTTTTACAGTTCAAATAAAAGTAAGTGCAGCTTGCCAGCTTGATTATCGGATGGGTCCAACTGCATTAGGGGAAGATGACATGCTGCATTTTATCTGATGTCTTTGCACCGTCTGAGATCCGTTGGTCTTTTTGAAGAAGTGGGCTACCATGATTATGGTCCAATCTGTATCAGTTTGAATATATACATTTACTGTTAATATGGAATTCTCCATTTAGCCTTGATGTGACCTGCCCAATTCTTCAGACACCCGAGTGAAGACCGTTAAAGAATGCTTATTTTCAAGCTAAACTTAGACCTGAGTCACAAAGAAATATATGTAGTTTGAAGTATGAGTGGTCAATTACATTAAAACATACATAATTTTAAATTACATTGTTTATAGTTAGCTACCATTATTTTAATTACAATAATAACTTGGCAGGCTGATAATATCAACAGTATATATTATTTAGTACTGAATAAGAATTACCCTGTACTGAACAAGCTAATACTGAGCTATTTAATGACTTCCATATATTGACTTGATAAACTGGATTCACAGTATTTCTTTTAGCATAAGAGAGTCATTATTTTGAAGCTTTTGCCTACTGAGAAAATCATATTCCAAAGAAAAGACAGCAAGATGAAAATGGATCAAAGGACACAAGATAGACATAAGACTTTTTTTCTTTTTTTTTTGTAAATCACATCTTCTGACAGCATTGCTGCTGCAGCAGAGCAGCATTGCTGCAGCGACAGCTCTTACTGAGACGTATGGAAAAAACATAAACTTGGAATGAGACCACTGCAAGATCCTTAAGCACATCACCTAGTACGGATCAGTGCCATATATTGCTAATATTTCCTTAACATTAACTGGGCGTATTGACTTGGTTTTTATACCTGAGTAAAAATGCCTCAAGGATATTTAAGCCAATAAGCAAAATTAAATGTGTGAAGGCACGTTAGACACACACACAGAAACAGACAGTTAGCATTTTATTGCCATGGAGTGGTCTCAATGTTATTAAATGTATATTTACGACATACAACTTGTCTTCATAAATATAGAACCTGCTAAGATAGCACGTATAATATGTATAGGAAGCTGCACAATAAAGAGAAAGGAGTTCACAGTACATGATCAGAGAATTATATTAAAGCTTTGCACAATGGTCTGTATTAGTATCTCCACAGTCATCCACACCAACATAAATGGGTCCTGAAAATCACAGCCCTGAAACCACTGCTTGTCCAGTGAAGGTCATGAAGCAAAGACTATATCTGCACCAAGGTCAGCCGTGCATTGAATAGATGGATCACAAGAGGACAGTACAATGTTGTTTTCTTCCATTGTTTCCAAAGATAAAACTTTCCCAGTTTGACAGAAACAACAGCGGTAGTAATACAGAGAATGTTAAGGACTATACAGTATTTATATCTAAGAACTTAAAGAAACTAGAATCACAAGATATCTGTACACAAAAATTGTTGTATCCGTATTGCTTTGTCACAAAAAAGTCTGTGATCAATATATTTCCATTCAGAATTGTGTTTTTGTCTCAAGTCTACCTTTACCAAATTCCAGTATTCTTAGATAAGGAAAATAATATATAGGTAATTAAATCATATTGCTTTCATCAGTGTCTTGCTAAGCGACCCTTGGACATGCTGCCCTAGTTAACAACAACAAAAATATTTCTCATCAGTGTATCAACAGTGTTTCCAAACTAAGTTTCTGCAACATCTGATGAATCAATAAACAGTTGACCTGCTAAAAAACGTTTTGTCACCATTTGCTAAATATAACTCATAATTCACATTTCATTATCTATATTGACAGATATTTTGATATTTTAATACTGCTTTCACAGAAACCTACTTATATTGGAGGTGGCATGACATAGCAAAAGCTGTTAAAATATCACGGGCGTTATGCCTCAGGCTGAAGTCAATTCAAGTAATGAAATATATAAACATGATGAGTCAGAATAGAAGACTGCTGCTATATACCCAGTTCTCTCAATTCAAACCTGTGTAACTATACAAGAACCTTGAATTTCTGTTATTCTTATTCATATGTGACAAAAATATGTGGATCGCTAATCTGCACTTTAAGAATTTCTTGTGAATCAAAAATATTGTTTAGCAAAGTAGTCACGGCACAATTTTAAGGGCCAAACTCATAGTTTAGTTTGTTAAGCTACAAATTACAGATTTAGGATACTGCAGCAACTCAAAGCAGTTTGTGGACTGATCAAAATTAAGATATGTCACGGTATATAGTGGTTATCCACTTTCTTACTGAAGCATGTAAACTGGATGGAAAAAGCTCCAACTTTTATTGTTGGGAGGCAAATAATCCCATTAGGTAACAATTAATGTACTCTCTGTGAACTCCAATCATTTGACAATTGAGCGAACAAACATTACATCTCAGTTATACTAATTGAAGTCCAAGGAAGTCCACATGGGGCAAACCAATCATGGAAAACAACTAACTCCATAGGGTGACCATTCCTGCTCAGGCAGTACAGGCGTACATGAGCCACTGCCTTGTCACCTTAATAATAGCAGGACAAACACAATTGGAACCAACACACCGATGGTCCCCATTCTCAGCAGCTCGTTATTAGGAAGCCCAGAGGAACTCGTTAGAGGATGAGGAGAGACGTGGTAAATAAGGTTAATTGGCCGATCTGTCAGACCCAGAAAGATGCTCACACTGACACAACATAACCGGAACATGATTTCACCCTGTGATTCCACCCACCACATTCTGTTTGTTTTGTTCATTAGCATTTTAAAAGGGTGTGACATGCTTGCAAGAGTGGTGGCCAAGGTGTGCTCTGTTGAGATTACTGGCGATAGCCGGACCTGGGAGTTTACACACCTCTTGCGTTTGATATAATGGGAGTATACCATAGTCACCTGAGGTACACAGTAACCAAGGTATCTGCAAACTGCAGAAAAGATGGCTTGTTTGGATAAAATAAATAAAAAGAAGATGTGATTTGCAACAACTGTAGAGAAGAGAGTCCCGGGTCTAGTATGTGTTTGCATGTGCACATGAGTGCTGCCCACTGCTCCTCATAGTTATGATGTGTTAAATGCAGAAAATTACAGGGATCAGTAAAGTACTGTTCATTCTTTCTTTGATCTTTCTTCTATTTTCCTCCATTGTGGTAATCTAGTAAAACTAATTTTTATCAAGCCATTTTGACAGTTTTCACCATGTTTAAAGCTAATGACACTCACCTCTAGAAATTTAGATTTACATGGCAAATTTTCTCACGTTATGAAAAAGAGAAGATCTTTAAGATTTACAATCGCATCTTAATAACTGTGTTCATATCGCACTGATGTACCGTAGCTGTCCACAGAAATTTAATATTAATCATTTTCCTGTCAGTTGCTTCAGAGCAGCATGAGAAGCTCAAAACAGTTCACTGGGCAAAAGCATTCAAAAAGAAATAGCCTCTATCTTAATGACATTGATATGACAATTTACTTCCACTGTAATTCATTAGTTCTGAGTTGAGACACAAGACAGGAGCTGGGATGGATGGCAGTTGAATATGCACAACACGAGCATGCACAACACTGCTTTATTTCATTCTCTTAACTCAGCTGTGTTTTGTTTTTGTTTTTTTCATTCAATATTGTGCAACGCCTTAATGGACATTATGAATCTGGGTGTCCTCATAACCAATCAAGTCTTCCCTTTTTTCTGTTTGCCTTCACGACACAACAGTTCATAAAAGGTCTGGTCTTGAGGGGAATGTACCAACACCATTTTTACTGAGCTAATCATCTGTCTTCAAGAAAAAAAAGGAATTCCAAAGGATGCTGCAGTTCATAATATCTTGATTAGCTGAATACTGCTCCACATTGCCTCAACTGATTGCACAGGCAAATGCTCTGAAGATGGTCCATGATGGGAAGCTGCCGACGATGAAAAAAAGGTTATATATATATACTGGATATATACTGTATAATATATATATATATATATATATATACAATCAGGATCCAGTCAATTAAAAGGACATCCAATGTATTTCTGCATAGACGATG
>OMNV01029116.1:139823-167653 GCA_900303265.1 Brotula barbata | reverse complement strand
ATATATATGTGTGTATATATATATATATATATATATATATATATATACACACACACACAGTATATGTACTACAAAGGCTTTGATAGATAAATACTGAAGTTTACAGAAACAGCTGATGCCAGATCTGACGCTGCATGGTTTTACTGCAGTAATAGCAACTATACTGAATTTTCAGAACATTAAATCTATACCAAAAAATAACTGCAGTTTAAAAACAACCTGTCTATATTACATTTGTCTATAGCTTGTATGAGTTCCGAAATTTTCTGAAAAATACTTACTCCTCAGTGTCAGCACCATGACAGGGACGTAGATAATGCCCCATCCTCTGAAACATTCCCCCTCCTGGACGCTCACTTTGAAGTCCAGTCAAGGGATAAAACAGCATTTTAAATTGTTCATCTCTAATTTTAATCCACAGTGTCTGCTGAGTATTTACCACAGCGAAGTTTGTAATGGTCTTAATATGAGAAGAGAGCTGATGTTTATGTGACCACAAGGGATATATAGAATGTATATTGAGAACTTGGGGAAGAGGGGTGGAAAATGCGTGCAATTATATAATTAGCATAGCTTTGAAAAGAAAAATACCATATCTTTTTTAGCAACAGCAAGGTCATGGTGAGTAAGTTCTTTAATTAAATTTGCTGTCCATAAAGTCTTAGTGAATTTTTTTGTGGAACATTATGCAAATAAGATTTTAATTATTGGCCATTCCAAGTGTCATCAAAGTGCTTGTCTTTAACTGAATAGTAGCCTATGCCGTCAAGAGTCCTCTGTGATTTCCACTCTTTGCATTTCCTGCCTCAGTATTGGCAAACTTTAAAGAAAATACACTGAATTTGTTCTGCTCTATCACAGCAGCTGCAACTTTTTCCAACAACTCAACTACCGAAAACATACTCACTTTAAACTTTGAAGACAGTTATTCATTTAACTATATTCATTAACTAACACACAAAATATGGTTGTGTGAACAACCTTGTATAAAGAGATTCCCATCTGTTACGTGTGAGATTTTTTTTTCAAATCAAGTGACAGTTGAAATATTAACATAGTAAAGACATATTGTGTATATGTATTTCCAGATAATGAACCGTAAGTGCAATCAGGACTGGAAGATTGGAAATCACAAAACATTTTTAGAAAAAATAAAATAAAATAAATAACACGTATAAACTGTGATTTGTATAAATTCATTTGTCATGGCTCTATGAAGATCCATTCAGTGATCGTCAGAAATAGCTAATTCTCTTTCTTTTTCATTTGGCAGATCTGTGGGTTTTCACGTATACAGCTCAGCTGCTATCTATGGTCAATTCAAAGCACAGAGAGTCTGCTCATGCTTCAAATTATACAGATCAAAGGCCACAGATTATAGATGCACACTTGGAAAATCAAATATTGGCAAAAGCTGTAATCTCAGTTTAAGGGAATTACACATCTGTTGATGGAATTAAAAGTTAAAATGGGAATGCATAGGGCAACATGACTAGGACCTTGATCAAATATTGATTGTGTGGCACAGTGGGGAAGGTGAAAGAGCTGAAATCCTCAATCCATACTGTGGAATTTGTGAGATGTGGGCCTTCATTATTCAATTATCTTTTCCTCAGGTGGGATCTGCTCCCCAGTCAAGCTCTGGAACAGAGCTTGCCAGGGGAAGCAAGGTCTTTAATTTGCAACTTGCAGCCTTCTTTCATTTCTGCATTACTGGCTCACCCTGTAAGCAGAGTCTATTCAATCTCTCCACAGTGAAGAACACAGACATACTCCAACATGAGTAATAGCCTTGGTATTGGGATTTACCCACAGACAGCAGTGTAAAATACCTGCTTTTGGAACACTTATAAATACATACATTTAGAATCTTAATAGGTACATAATAGGACTCTAAGCAGGATATTAAAAAAAAGAAAAAAAGTACCATAAAGCTGGTTGCCACACATCATTAAAAGGAAAAAATAAGAAGATGCAGTAACTAACTGGCTAAAAAGACGTTGTATTAAGCCCACACTGTTAACTGATGTTTATGAATGGTTGACACTAAGTTTACACCGAATAGCACTGTTCTCACGAGACTTCACTACATTACAACACTGTCCTACAATGGATATGGTTTCTAGATTTGCAAATGAACACATTACATGTGTGTTGGTAGACCCCCAGTCTCAAGGAATTGCCGATCAATAGTAACCTTCCACCTTCACCTCCGTCATCCTGCAGATTTCACCACACCACCTCAGAGATGCATACAAAAGTTAATGAGCTGGGTCTTAAATGTATTAAATGTTGCTACCCATACATGAGCACAGTAAAACATTACTGACATGCTGTTTTTGCGTGTGCCTCCAGTTAGTAGTAAATACTGCATATAAGCATACTGTCTGTTTGCTTATACTATAAAACAGATGGACAGTCTCCCCTGTGATCACACAAAAAAGGAGGATGTCTGAATATGGGGAACACAAATTGAGCCAGCCAGCTAAAATGGTTTATGCACTGTTTTCTGTTTTGTTTTGGGGTCTTTTTTTCCATGCATCATTTGCATGCGTACACTAGTGAAATACATCAACAGACCTGAGCCTTAAGCCCAAGTCCCGTGGGACCTACATTATGGGGACCTCAGGTAATTAATGCACTATCAACAACGACTGGGTTGTGAAGGGTATTTTCAGATGGAAATGAAATTCACAAAATCCACCGGTGCCCTGGATACAACTAAATAAGGTCACAGTTTTACATTTTTGTCACTTTATGGTTTAGCAAAGAAAAAAAAAATATTCAAAGCCTTCCTCAAGAGATGCCGTCGGTGTCTGTTTTACTGAACAGGAAAAAGGAGCATATAAACAACATGAAGAATGATAATATGCACCAAAAACAATATATTTAAATTAACAAATACTCCATTTGCATTAGATGATCTTTATTAAGCCAAAATAGGTACTGTACATTGTGGTTTGTGATGAACCTTAACTGTTAACTTGTTTTTGTAGTAAAAGTAATTCAACTGATTTTCAGTTCCCACATGCATCTCTATATCAGATTTTTCATAAATCATATCTGACCTGACATTAACAGAAAAATTATGGTGGATGAAGGAAAAGTTACATTTATTGTAGCTCTCATATAAGTCATAAAAATCACCATGAGAATAAAATTGTTGATGAATTTTAAATATTGACTTTCTAAAACCAATCTTTCTAAAATCTGACAAAAACTGATGCAGAAGAACTTTTGAAATATAGTTTCTTGGGTTGTGGCAAATGATCATCAAAGTTTAATGCTACCGTAATATAAACTTGACAGTAGCTGCCAATCAGAATTCAATAGGGTGGAAAAAAGTAATACATAACTCTCCCTGCAATTCAGAATTGTCTTGAAGGAAAAATAAGTTACCACTGGCACACACCACTTATTGCAGTTTATGAAGAAACCCTTCCCCAAAAGACAAACATGTCCATCCTGCACTCCCGGTGAACTGAGCCTTAAAACAGTAAATGCATGAAACTGATAAATAAGTAAACACACTTTCAACTTTATATTCTCTGTCTGTGTGGACCCATTTCCTTTCATATTGTTCGGGTGAGTTTAAAACAAGGTGAAAAGAAATACCTTTACAGTGTTCAAAAGTGAATTTTTGATACCGCAAGGTGAACATTTGACACATGAATTATAGATTGTGTGATTTCATAATTTAAAAAATGTATATCTTCCTCAAGGATTGTTTCCTTTTCGTCTGCTTTTTGTGCAAGCAGGCTGCACGCCATGAAGGCAACGTAGGGTATAATCGAGGCAAAGCTGTCAGAATGGCACAAACAGGCCTTATTTATTTTTCTAAAAAGCACTCCTCGGGCATATGAGAGGCAGAATGCATTTGGTTCCCAAAACTATCAGAGAAAGGGCAGTAATGGCAAATGACTTGTCAAGAAATACTCTAAATATCTCCATGGCCTGACAAAACAAAATCCGCAGATAATAATGTACCACTGATTCTAATGTTTTAAACAGTTTTATTTATTTTAATGATTGAAATTTGTCATATCTCGACACCTTAAACACAGCCCCAATAATTCATCAGCTCGCACAATATTTTTGGCTGATATTGGCTGGTCAAAAATATATTCGTATCATCAAACAGACTGGCAGTCATGTGTAAAGAATAGTAAATGGTGGATGTATTTTGTCTATGCAGACAGCAAAGGAGGAAAATGTCTCTTCCATCAGCTCACAAGGGAAAACAAAGTATTGAATGAGAGGCAATGAGAAGTAGTGATATGCGGTGAGTATTTTTCTCTTCTAATCGGGCAGGATACAGGAGAGTGTCGTGTCTGAGAAATCCAGAAATGTAGTTCTATTAAATACCTAATTTCAAGAGAAAGCGAACCAGTTCTGAGGTCTTGTTGGTTGAAGGCAAAGATGGGAACGGATGTCTTTGAGATCCCACCTCAACGGATACTTGCATGGGCAATCAACACTTAATCGTGAGTATGTGCTCTGCAATGACAAAATACTTTGAGATGGATGAGTAAAGGCTCAACTGCTGTACCAAAAGTCTGTTATCATCACCTCAATTATAGTTGTGATCTACGTAGTCTGTCATCAAGAATGGACAACTGTCAATTCTGTCAATCTAAGAGAGTTTTGAAGTTATTATGTTCTAAATCCTTCGTGTGAAACTCCTGCAAACCTTTTCTTCATTTTTCCAGGGGGTGACCGCTGCCACACATGTTGATAATGTGATACTGAATATTGTGTTTAATTTTGTTTTTTGTATTTACTATATTGTATTTTTTCATTATTAGTTAGAAGGGTTTTTTTTTTAATTATTAATATTATTTTTTAATGACATTACAATCACCAGATGACATAAACCATGGCAAAATCATTACACAACATATGAAATTTAATCCTTTCCATTTCAGATTTACTGATCATATAAGATGGCTGTACTAAAATGTATGGTTGTGTCAGTTTAATTTACCTAATTAACTTTCTATTACTGTACTCTGATAACCAAGCTACTCTCAAGGAACATAATATCATTTTAGTCCACACCACACAGTGAATCCTGGTGGCCTACCCACAGTTAACAGGTAAGGGCAGAGTGGCCATCAGTAAAAGAATGCAGCAGAGGAACACTCTCGGTGTGAATGGGTGTGACTGTATGTCAAACACCACACGGCTAAGGAAAGAGCACACATCACAACGCCTTTGCTGGATGAATAATTAACAAGTGCTATATGTTTGTTTAAGCTGTGGTGTGTAGTCCAGCCCCAAGCCTTTATAAACTGACAAAGAAAATGCTATCACTATAAATTTATGTTTATATATTAGTGCTCAACTGATCCCCACAGGAAAATAATTCCCAAAGGCACTGCAGAGTTGGCTGTAGTGCAAATAGTCAATCATTTGATAGCTATTCCGAAGAGGCTGTTGCTAGGTATACAATGGCTCTATAGGTCAAATACCACTTTCATACACAAATTGTGTATATCAGAGACGATAAAATGAGTTTGACCTTTCATTTCATATTCTCAAATCATACTTGGTTATCGCTTAGGTGTGCAGCTACACTACTCATTTTTATAAAAAAATTTCAAATCAAAATAATTTTGTATTAATATCTGTATAAAAGTCTGTCAAATATATGTCAACTTAAAATGTTTGCTGCAGTGTTTACACTGTAGCTTCATCAAAACAGACTATATAGACTCAGTGGTGCTCCTCTCTCTATGGTTATCTGATGAAAATTTAATGCAAAATCTCGTCCTGTAATCATGTTTAATTATCTATGCGTCACATCCCCTGACCAGTACCACTACTTCAAATATATCCAAAGAAAACCACAGGACTTTTAAACAATACTCTAGATCAAAACATGGCCTTGTTTCTTGTTTAACAAAACACACACATCTGTTTTCTCCCTTGTGTTAAAATGACAAATTATGTACGTATGTATGTAATGTGTACTGCCACTTTGGAGCTTTGGTTCTCCATTTGTAAGTGAGCCTTTAACGTAAAAGTCAAGCAGTGGGTATTTCAGGCGAGAATTCTGTGTATTTTTTGCAGTTATACAGCAGTAGGGGCCTTTTTAGGATGTTGTAATGAAATTGGCGTTGCTGCTATGAACTTGTCCATTTCATTCGGTTCTGTTCTTTTTCGTGAACTGAAATGAAATTAAAGTATTCTCTATTGCTGGTTCTTGCACCTGTTCACCTTCATTTCTCACTCACTTCTTCCCTCGCCTTTGCTATTACTAGTCCAGCTCACCTTTTCAGTTGCGAAAATTACAAGGACCTGAGGTTGCATATGAATGCATTTCAGATGTGTTTTTGAGTATTTTCTGGTGCTTGGTGATGTGTATCAAAGACATACATAATTTAATTCTTATACATTAACATTTGGCAGAATATTTTTTTTATCTTCTTAAATGAAGACCAATTTTTTTTTTCTCATTCCATCCACTTTTCCCACTTCTCAAACTTCTTTTATTACCAGAGTTGTTCCATGAGTCTTGAACAATGTTGAACTGACACATTCTGGCCTTCCTGACAGAGCGCAATTAGTGAGCGTAAGGCAGAACAGCTTGAGGTCTAAGGCTGCCAACGTTACTCTTTAGCGCCTTTTGGAGGGATCATTTGATAATGATCCTACACTCAACATCACCATACGCTAACTACTATAATGACCACACCCCTCACCAGGCAGGCTGGACCTATCCAGGACGGGTCAAACAAAAGTAGCTGATGAAATGCCCTAAAAACAACACTCTTTAAAACCATTCTGTCTCTTGCACAGCCCTATCATAAAAATCCAGCAGAGGTTCAACATCCAACAGGCATCTTTCATTTGCTAACCCGTAGAGTATGAGTAAATGTACATGTGTGTTGCTAATGTTTATTTCCCTGAGTGGGAAAGCACATTCTGAAATTTCTGTGACAGGAGCCCTTGTGCAGTAGTGATATAAGCTGTCCCAATCAAAGCTGTTGATGCGAGTTGAGAAAGCCTCTGATTTCCCTTGCCATCAACACATAAAATGCAGAACATCTTAAAACTTGATTTTCTTTGGTGTAAAGAGAAAATTGAAAATGTTCTTACATGCAAGAAGATCACAGACTGCATGGCCTCAAAGAGCCTCATTCTGCACAATATCCAAAGCTTGTTCCATTTATTTATAACATACTAAAGTGCATCTGAAAAAAATTACTATAAACGTTCACAGTTAAGGAGTGTATCAAATGATGTTCCACTATTATCCAGTAGCCTTTGGTGCTGATTACTGAATGAGAATCGTTGATATTTTAGCAAGCATCAACTCTATTCATAACATTTCTCTATTTTCAGACCTCCCTGCAGAAATTATACATACAAGCAATATCCCATTATTGAATTTAATCCACATGTTGAGCACTGACAAGGCATGTATGATATTTGTATTGTATAATTCATTATCGCCCAGTTTACTGAAAAATGCCATGAAAGTCAAGGTTAACTATGCACTGGATGATAAAATATATTTTTGCTGAATTTGTGGCAAAGTGTGTTTTGTAATGTGAACACCACAAACTTTAACGGTCACAACAAATAGCTCAATATAAAAGGAAAATAAACAGCTGCAGATGCAGGCCCCAAAATCACTAGTTGTGTGTCCATTGATGTGTTTATGAATTTTGCTAATGAAATACAGCAGACGATACAAGTTTATGAAGCGAACAACGTAGTCCTGCAATTTTAGTGTGTGTTATTATTAATGTTGAAAATATTTCCTAAGGGGACGGCAAAAGCAGCCATTTCATTGAATTATAAATTTTAAGTACTCTGTGTGTATGTGTGTGTATACGGAGAACAATCCAGAGGAATATTAATTTAAGCCCTTCATGCCAAGCCTGGAGGAGGCTACAAAGCTACAGCAGCATCATTCTGGCTTTATGAGACACCACCAAATGAATTAAGACTGACAGCAATTTATTGACCCCATTTTGGATCATGCTGGAATCATCGTATTCAGTTACAAATTAGACACTGGATGATAACTACTGCTGCACTACCTTGTATGGTAAAAATATCCAGGGCTACCCATGAATTGTGGCTTCTAAACAACTTTTCTGATGTATTGGCTGGTTGGTTGCTCTATCGTGATGCCAAAAATCAATGTCAATTGATTGTCCAACAAATGTCAACCAAAAACTCGCTATTAAGTCCTCCAGCTCTGAGTACATTGCCAATTCTTCTTTCCCATTTCTGGGTCAATTTCTAAACCGGCCTCGTCTCCTTCCACAAACAATTTTGTATTGGGTTCACCCATTGTGTGGGAAACAATATTTTCAGTTTTTTTAAAACTGCACTCCACCTTGGTAATACAGCAGTTGCATTAACCAGCCGTAAACTGGGTGCTTTTGCTTTATATTTTATCTGAGGGACACAGATAAAATTTGCTCATTGTCACTTATCTACAAACATAATATACACACAATCTTGGCGAGCGTGACAAATTTGCGATCTTCCTATGCTTGATAGTGTATCACTGGTGATGGGGGAGGCATGTCGGGAGGGAAGACACATTCTGTTTAAACAAATCTGTTGATTGACTACACTGTGGGAATTCCAACAATAATACTCCTGTGAGGGCAGTGATGGGGAGATGGGATGAAAGGATTTAAATCCATGATGTGGACGAAAGAGGAAAGCCGTTTCCCTGGCACATCCGCCCCTTGGAGATAACATGTTTCTCGTTTTCATCACCACATCCAAGTTGGCTTGCCACCATTAACAGGAGCCCTCAGTGCTTATCCCATCACATCACAGTAGCCAGAAATGCAGTCGCAATGGAGTAGCTGTCATTTATAAACTATTTCACATCTGACAGAGGACAAACTCGGCTATGTAAAATGTTTTATGTTTTTTTTTTTTGTTCAGTAGCAGGCAAGAAGTACAATTACGGCACCCAAGTGAAAAACATAAATTGCGCCAGGCTCGCGGCAACGTTTAGGTGGACAGCATGAAAAGATAATGTGCTGTAGCTGCAGAGCACAATTCAGAGCCTGCGGTGAGTAAAGGCAACTTCTTCACCACAGTCCACCTGGCTGTTCGGCTCGGTCCTAGCTCACTTGTTCAATATACCTACACCTCTGCAGGCTGGAGCCCTTACCGGCTGCTTAATCTCACCACAGTATTTAATGTGTTTATTCCTTCCCACTCCCTCTCTAAACCTTTGCCAAACGCTTGCCTGACAACATATCCCTCAGCCCTTGCTGAGGACAAGTAATATGGGCTCATTTTGCAGCAGCCTGTGGCACTGACAGGAGTGAGCTTCTGTCTGCCAGGACTGATTACTCGTGAAGATTGCTGATCAAATTGTTAAATCGTCCAAACTTTGAGACAGATTTCACCTCTACCTGCAGCAAATGTGACCCCATTTTATTTGTGGGGTAATATCTGTCAGACACACATTTTACCAACGGTCTGACATTTCTCTAAATCAAATCACAATCACGTTCCCAAACAAACAATATTTTCCATCCATAAAAATTAATTCAATATGTTAAATCCTAGTTGGAAATAAATCTCTAACATTATTACCTTACTTTATCTTAAGCTGGAGGAACAAAAACATCATCAGGGAAACACACGCTGGCCTCTCTCAAATAAGCATTTTTAATCTCTTTCATTAGGTTGGCATTACAGCTTGGAGAAACTGATTAGATGTCTCATTTCTAGTGCCTGCTCTGATTGTTGTTAATAGCAACCTGTAGTGCAGGGGCATTGTTAGTCTGAGCTTCCTCTCACTCCATTCAAGCAACTCTGTGAAACACATGGCCCTTTTAATTACCACTCCAGTCTGATCAATGCCGCATTGGTGCTGTGATCACTATTCAGTATTTGAGTTTTCCTTAAAAATTCTCCCCTTGTTGTGCCTCAGGACTTGATTGTGAATTAATCAGATTCTTCTGCTGTGCATTTAGCTTTGTGGTTGTAGATGAGGACTTACAACTTAAGTGGATTGTGGCAAAGCCCTGGTAGTTCCTGTTTGGCAGTGTTGTTACATATATATGTTATCCCAAGAATAATCTGATCTAATAAGAAAAGTAAATGTTTTAAATAGGTAACGTTTACCATACTCATGCATTATTTGTGTATTCTAGTGTCTTTTGCGTGATCTATGCAAAGTTGTCCTTTGTTTATATCCATTTTAACTTTCCATATAGTTAAATTATTATATTATTATGGTGTCGCATTAGACAGGAATCTGTTGTAAAACATATACTATGTGAAAGTAAAATATATATCAAGAGACATATTTATTAAAATAAAAATCTGTTTGAGTTGGTATGCTGGCCCTTTACAAAATCAATTATAAACATAACAAGCCCAGGCCATTCCAAAATGAAGTGCTCTTGATCCCAGTGTCATCACAACCCAAACTGATGATTCCTGGATTTGGTATGCCTGATAAAAGGCAAGGTCTGTCTCTCACCCTCCCGTAATTGCAGTGTCAGAGCAGAGGAGGTAGACCGGGGCTCCAGATGCCCTCTTCTGGGCTAAACGTCCCTCAGGACAGGCTAGTCTCATCTTGTGCTGCTCAATCCAGAGAAAAGGCCGACTGGTGATTCCATTAGCTCAGCCACTAACGAGAACTACACCTGCGTCCTTGTCCTGCAACATAACTTCCATCCCTCTCTGAGCTCCAGGATAATAATGAGAAAAACAACAATCAAAGCAATAATTTGTAATAGTGACATCTCAACAAATTTGCTCTTATCTAGAAACTTAAATGGCAACCGAGAGTTGTTATTTTCTCTCTGTGGTCTGATGATATAACTTAGCTAACGGAATGGTCAGTCAGAGGAAAAAGGAACCGCAACAAATTTTAACCAGGCTGCCAAGAGGCTCAGTGTATAAAATGTAGTGACAACTGAGCACATATGATACAATAAGACATACATTTTCCCATGAGGTTGACCACAGTCTTTTCTCAACCTTAATCAAGTGGTATTGGTTGACCCATCATAACCACTTAGCATTAAACGTGATTCAGCTGCCGCGAGTAAGTATTTTGGGAGAATGTACCGTAAGATGTCTTTAATATTCTATCTTCTAGGAATCTTCAAAACAAACGTAAATGAACATCTTGTAACTATGGTCAAATATAGTGCCTATGAATGTTTTTCCAATATGTTGACGTTTTCTGGGAGACATTTCATTTGGTGCGGAAATTATTCTTTGGAGACAGGCTATTCAATACTGCTAAATATATTCCTACAAGGATTTCATGCTGTGCAACCCCTGTGGCCATTATCTCTTTGCCACAGGTAAAAATGAATGCTTATAGCAATTGAACTTGCACTGAGGAATCATGAAGGCTTCCCTGAACTACTGCTTTTACCTTCTCGTAGAAGATACAGCAGAAGCTGATACACAGCTTTTCTCACATTTACAGACCATTTTATTTGATCACAGTAGAAAGCAAGTAGCACTAACAGGTACTGTTGTTGACCTATGAAAATTTACAGGGAAAAAAAGAGCTATTGCAGTCCTGCAGTGGCCCATTAAAGTTAACAGATAATGCGGACACACTTCATTTTGAGCTATTACTGTGTATTAATTTGATAGTGTCAATACTCCCTTAGCTTATTAACAACGCAAAGCTATTTTTAATGAAGGGCACATTGTCTTTTGATAAGTTCTTTGCACAATATAATTCATTTCAATGACCAATTAAGTAGGTACGATTCAAACCTGGGAAACAAAGCAGTCTGTGAAACTTATTTGTTGTTTTGCAGTAATTATTAGTTGTACTCTAGCCCTGTAAATCTGGAAACAGAGTAAGAGTAATTTGTCTTGCTCCTTTAAATTGTTTTTCCGTTAGAGTATTTGTTAAATGGTATAATACACTCATTGTTTTTGTTAGTGTCCATCATGAAACTCGTTATTAATATCAGTCTAAACTTTGCACTGAGAGATGTATGATATATTTTTGTATCTGTTTTCCTCCATACTTGCTTGCATGGAACACTTTGGGTGTCCCATAGAGCAGTGGACCATTGTGACTGATGGCTAACTCTGAGCATCCGTTCTACCGCTTGCTTAGCAAAGGCTGTGTCAAGAGGATTAAAAATGGAGTCCTCTAGGGCCACACCACGCCATCTGGTCAGAAGTAGATCTGGGAATGGGGTTGTCTGCCGGCACTGCTGACTGTATAAAATGCTGCATAACTGCCCCCAAATGCGGCTGTTCAAACCTCGTTTTCACATGATTGAGTGTTCTTTTTTTGTCACATTTGATTTTTTCCATATAGCTTCCTTTGAAGTGGGGGGAGAGATTGTTACTTCACTTCATGCTGTGCTGTGGAATGAAAAGGGAAATGGAATGACAGGCACATTTGTGTAACCCTAAATGTTAAAAAAAGACCATGGTGGTTTAAAAAGGTGGGAAATTTACACAAAACATTTTTTATTGTAAGTAATTCAAAAGATCTAAACTTGCATGTAGATGTCTTAACTTTTCAGAAAAGAACTGAATTTTCAGATTTAGTCAGAGATAAAGCATGTGTAGTTTCGTCGCTGAAGAAGAAATTTTTCTTTCACTGAGAGCACTGTCCATCTTCAAGACAGTAAAAATGAAATATAGAAAAGACTGAATGCTAATGGCTCAATAACCTTTTCTAAAGAATGACGTGTACCACCTTTGATACTTCCAGTCTATCAAGGTGTAATTTTAAAGGTTAAAGCTGGTGGATGCTTCTCCATATGCCATGGACAGGCAAGATGACATCTGTGTTCTGCATGACTAAGTGCGGCAAGCTGCAGTGCTCCTAATCATGCAAGACATGGAAATAACAAAATTTAGGTCACTGTCAGCGACAACTGCCAGACTTCAGAGAGATTGGTTAAGTTTTGATGTTTAGGTGTTGTAATTCTTTCTCTGTGTTTCTCTCTTAAGGGAATACAGGGGGAGATGTTGGGTTTCTTTATTTCATTTGAAAGGTTATGGGTATTAGCAGCAACCAGCTGATGCTTCATCTTCCAACTGATCCCAACTTCAACCCCTACCCTAGGCCATAAGTCTGACTCACGCACTACATCAGCAAAGACGCATTTCCTAACCCCTCTATCAGACTTCTGTAAGCAGTCATGCTGGATTTGTGTTACAACTACTGGGAACCATCTATTAACTACCAATTTCCTCACCTTAATCGTTTGCTGCGACTTTAGCCCTAATCACTTTTAATCCTTACTTGGTTCTTACTTCAGCGCTAAGCTAAAACCAAAGTATAACACTAACCCAACTTTTAAGTCATTAGGCTCAGTACCTTGATATATCTAGCTCCTTCAAGAGAGGCCTTAATTTGCCATAAACAAACCTCTGGAATCTTGTGCATACGCCATGAATACAACTGTATTTGACAAGATGTAAAAACGGAAAAGCCAGAAGCTAACCTGGTGCGCAGTGAAGTGAAGGATTTGGTCATAAAACCTAAAGAGTGACCAAAAACAGGCTCAAAGTGGGACTCTCACCACAAGCAACCCTTTCACATTACACGTGAATTTAATTCAGGTATAACTCTTGCATACATTTATTAAAAGTTCTTCTAACTTACTATTTTCCAATTCTAACAAGTAATAAACCAGTTAAAACGATGCCACTCCGTCAACAGAGATTGATAGCATACACATTACACTACGCCGGGCCAAGGGATATCCAAGGGGAAACACTGAATGCAATGCAGATACATTAGTTAGTTTACTGTCAAAAGCAGGCATGATGGCAGATGATACCACAATTTCAATACTGTTACAAAATATTTTTGGTCAGTGTGTTTATATTCAGATATGAACTGCTTTTTATTTTGTTTGTACAGTGATTAAGGCAAAAATGGGACTTACACATGGATGAATTTAATGATATTCCACCATTCTTCCAAATGCGCATGTGCATGTATGAGAAGCAGTATGCATAAATCTAATAATGGTGTTGTAGTGATGTTTGAAAAATATCAATTTATTCCCTTAATCTACGTTATTAATGTGACTTGGCTTACAAACTACAGCGACCAAATGGTGTTTGTTTACATTTTGTCTAGTTCCCTGACGGTTCAGCTGTTAGTCTAATGTGTGTTTCTTCATTTAGGATGAAAGACTACAGAGAGATGTCTAGTTGTATCTCCAAAAAATGTAATTTTTAAATAATACATTAAAAGCAAATGTGGAAATCACTTTGACTGCAAGAAGGAACAAGTTCTCTCATTTAAATGCGACTTAAAAGCATTGGCAAGCGCATTAGCTCTGGACCAAAAAAAAAAAAAAGAAAACATCTCCAAGTGTCTTTTCGATTAGAATATCCCTGGTGACCACAGCACACACCACTGGTTCTCTGTGTTCTGTGTCGCCGAGGGGGGTTGGGGGTGGGGTTCATGCTGGTTGCTTCTAATCTGCTGGATGATGAAGATCCCCCAGTGCTCAGGGGACCTGATGGACGGGAGGGGGGATAGCACTGCTGCTTTAGACCAATGCAATCACGACCGTCGCTGAACCAGTGTTCACAAACCGTCTCTCACGTCCTCTCTCCCTCTGTCTCTCTCATGCACACACACGCTTCTTTCTCTCATTTCTTAGCGCTCTCTCTCTCTCTCTCTCTCTCTCTCGCGCGCTCTCTCTCGCTCTCTCTCTTTCTCTCTCTCAGTCGTCATTCTGTAACCGCGCGGACGCACTCCACTTTGCTACCGTTCCTGTGCAATCTGCAGCTATTCTTAGGCTCTTGTCTTACGGTGCGCACACACATACTTGCAAGCATCCATTCCAGCTTGTGGGCTCAAACTATACAAAGAACGGGATAATGAAAGAAAGGAAGCAGGGAAGAAGGCAGGGTAAGAAAGGGAATTAAAAGAGGAGCAAAAACAGCGTAACGGTTGAACAGTGCGACTCATTGAAAACTGGAATTAAACTGGCAACGTTCAAGCTGTAAAAAGTGTCCCCAGGTAAGTGCCTCTTCTCTTTACACTGTATTTTATATCATGTCTGCAGGCATTTCACATGTAACCTAGTTTCCTCCTTTATAATAATTAACAAACTAATCACAAGTCTGCTGTCACCTGGTCGGTGCAGCTGATATGAATCTCTTTTTAAAGCCTTATTGACAGAGTTTTCCGATATGAGGGGAGGATTTTTCCTCAATCAGGATTTCATCCCCTCAGCAAAGACGGCTTAGACATCTTTGTATCAGCTGTTGGAACGAGATGAAATGTGAATCAGTTGTGTCCTTGACAATGTGGAGTTGTGGGAAACAAGACTTGCATGCTGGCTACATCAGCACACCTCTGACACTTACAGAGTTGTGTGTATCCAGTAATTTCTGCAATGTTGTTTAGAATAAACATGAAAACTAAGATATGGCAAGAACAAAAAAAGGAATTTTATATATATTCTGCTGATCACAAGTGTCTCTTTGCAATGTGACGTAATATCAGCGCTTTCTGACATTAAGTGCACTCACGGTCTGATGGTTCAATTGCTGGATTGAGATTACTCACTTTGTTTACACACAGTGCATATCAGCAATATCATTAGTGGGTAAGGCCGTTCTTTTAGTGTGGAAAGGGATTAAAGGGAACAATCTGAGAGGATATCAAAGAGGCTTGACAGAATCTGATTTGCTGAGAAACAGGATCACAGATGCAACCTTGCCCTCATTCCACAGGAGCAGATGCTTGTTCAGATGAGCCAAAGAGGAAATATAAGACACAAGAAAATATGGAAATGAAACCTCAAGCTGCTGTGAACTTACACATCTGATTGTTACACTGAGCAATCTCACTGCAAGTTGTTCTAACACCAAATTTGCACCTCTTCAAATCGTGCAAGGGACAATTTTCTCAAGTACTGTGTTCCATCAGATCTAGAGTCTAAGCAACTGACAGACATAATCCATCGCCGCCCACCAGTTTGACTGCTAAACCACATGTAATATTATTACTGCAGCAGGAATAATGCAGATTACTCATATTCCATTATTAGTTCAGATGTACCATTTGTGACTCTGACCAAAGTCAATCCTATCTTTTCTTTTGATAAGATATTTAAAAAACAATGTTTTTTTTTGTTTGTTTGTTTGTTTGTTTTTAAAGTGAAGCCCTTGCTGTGCTCTGCTTTAAGCACATCTAACATAACTCACTTCAGTATCAGAGCCACAGAGTCTTCTTATCAGCATTCGACTGGAAACACCTGCCTTGGAATAATCAAATTACGCTCCAAGGAGTCCACAAGCAGAGGAAAAGAGGAGCTGGACCCTTTGAGTACACAGAGGCTACTGTGCAGAAAATGAGCATTCAGGGCATGCCGCCACCAACCACTCAGGTATTATAACTGCATTAGAGGGGATAAATGAAGAGACGTGCAATGTACTTGTGGTATATGAAGTGATGACAGTGATACTACCTGGCTCAAGTGCAGGTTATGATAAAAATATTGCAAATCTAGTGACTGAGTTAAGTAGATGATGGTCCTTTCCAGGATAATGAACCCCTTATAAATGGGAGCAAAGCAAAATAAAGTACATGGACAATGAAAAAAACGTCATACTATCATTATGTAAAGTACTACAGTATTACATCGGATCAGATTGAGCAAAATGCACTGAAATACAATGAATCATCACATAACTTACTTTGTTTTTGCAGTAAGTGTGTAAATAAATTTGCAGCATCAGTGCTGATGATGATATTGATGATGTGACATGGTTTCCCTGCGTGTGACCACTTCAGTTTGAGTCATTCAACACCTGGTAACATGTACTTTAGGTGCATCCTTAATGTAAAGTCAACCTGCCTCTATTTGCTTGCTCCTGAGCCTGCATTCATCTAAATTTGATGGCAAGAGTGAGTGCCTTGCTGCAAATGAGAGCACTGTCCACTAAGCTGTCATCATATGCTCTCATCTGCTGCTTTGTGTGATTGGGGTTTGTGTTATTTATGGATGGTCCACAGTCTTTACTGTGAAAACTATAACAATCATTCATTCAGATATGCCTCCTATCACTACATTTTCAAGTAAGTGTCTGTAAAGAGCTTCAGGCTTTAACAGAATCGATACTTGAGATTATTTGGAGTCTCCAGACTCTCTTTACCTTGGGCTCCTCAATCTCCGCCCCAACTCAATCGACTCATTTGGACATCATTCTACTAACAATGAGGTGCGTCGCTGTGCTCGAAATGAATATGTGTGCAATCATATGTGTGTGTCCATGTGTTTTCCTGCAGTCCGAAAAGAAGCAATAGGCTATCTCTCAGACAGTATCTTCTACTGTTTACGGCATCTCACTGTTAATCATCCAGTGGATGTGAATCTTTTATTCTGTCTGCAGTTTTAAAACTTCCCTTAGCTGAAATACATTGTTCTAGTATGACCTGCTTTGTGTCAGGCAGCAATTTCCCTGCAGAGAGCAACACTCAGCCAAGACTCCCGCAGACCTCTAAGACAGGACTCTCCTCCGCTCTCAGACAATCATCAGCAAGAGTCCTAAACATCTCAAATTAAAGTCCTGCAGTGATGGATGACTCTCAATCTTCAGGAGATATTGCAGACTCTTTGGCTCTGAATGATGGGCAACTCCTCTCTGGTCTCCTTACCCATTATTTATATGGATTTGTCTCTGTTCTTTGCCAGTGTTTCTTCCTCTGTGTGGTAGAAACATCCCACGGAAGAAAAACCTCATAGTTTTTGCATACTACTGATGCTGTGGTGATATCGGAGAGCAAATGAATATAACCTTCCCTGTGGTATACTAGCAGTGGCTGAAGCAGCGGTGAAAATAAAAGGATGCGGTTACCTGGAGATAGGTCACAGAAGTCCTGTCTTCAAAATAAAATGTTCCATGAACATATGAATCAGTGAGCTCACAATGGTGTTATGCCCAAGATAAAAGATGAGGCTGGTCCTCTGAGACGAGACGGCTTGTGCCGAGGATGAACATTGATTATTACTCATATCTGAGTGATGCTGTGGCTTATCTGCACTGTTACAGCACAGGATGAGCACAGTTGGAGAGGTCAAAGTAAACAATGAAAAAGACATAGCTTGTTTAGATTACTTTGCACTGTTTTGTTGAGTTCATTTCAAAATTGCTTTAAGCTTGTTTTCACAACTTTGCTTGGATGTCTTTCCATTTACAACTGTATCTGCTCAAGATATTTTGACTGAGTTTACTGTCTGCCTTTTATGGGAGTACTTCACTAATGAGCTTTCTGTTATAAACTTTTGATGACTGCAGACTAAAATCTTAAAATAGCCTTAACACCCTAGAGCATGTGATGCATTGAATACATTTGGTCCCTTAAAGAAAACCACCACAGATGTTTGTCATTTGTGGGCATGAATGGTTATGGTCTTTTTTTTTTTTTGCAAAGCACTACATAACACACAATTAATCAATCAATTCTTGCCAGTTTTACAAATGTTTACTAGGTTATAAATGTACACTCCTTTTGCATTTGTGATGAAGTGCTCCTTGTTTGACACATATTTAATCAGAGGGCCCATTGAAAACACCAGAGTCATCTCTGGCTGGACTCAACTCTATAACCTTAAACAAAACCTCACTGGCCCCCACTGGCAACTTGGGAAAGATTTCCTGTCACCCAGGTGAATGACTATTAGTTTACTGACCCTAGAGGTAGAGGGAGATTGTAATGATTTCTTGAGAGGGTGCTAGGGGGCCTTTCATTATAGTGGCAGTGCAGCGCTCCTGCAGGAAAGTGTGAGGCAGAAATAGATATGGAATTCTCCATTCTGGTGAATTGATTAAATCTCGCCGATGACTCCAAGGCTATTAACATTCGTTTTTTAAAGCACAATGGCTTTGAGAGATCAATATAATTCATACTTATATTGCTTGAGTTTGGGTGTTAGTTTCAAAATCACTGACACGTCTTTGGTGAGAGGTGGGAGACAGTCACTAATTCTCTGATAATGATAAATATCACACAGAAATGCTGAAAAATCTGTAAATTGCCACTGGTAAGATTATATGATGCCTCTTTTTTTCTGTGCTGTATGTGGTAACAGTGCTGTTCCCCTTTCCACTGCCCAAGCAAACTGTGCAATTAATTCTGTCCTCTACTATGTGCCACATAAAATGTTCACTTTTATTCATCCACGTCAAAACTCATCTTCAATTCATTAAAGGCAAATGTGCTCTGTGAATCATTTCATTTCCCAATGCAGCAGAACCCACCTTCCTGTGAAATACTTCTCTCAAGGTATAACAGCCCACCTTCTGGTTGAGCAAGTGTTCCTCCCTTGCATACAATATTCTACATACAGCCACTGCAGCATCCATGTTTCAGTCAATATTCCATGTCTTCGATGATTGCATCACAGTATGTAAAAAAAAAGATATTTCCAATCTGCTTTGATACTGTGGAAGCTCATACTGTGTATGAGCTAAAATACTTCTTAATACTTTTTAGGAGGAAGGAATGCTTGAGTTATGGCTCTATTCAGTTAAAAAGACTTCCTCATACAATATGTTGTACTACTTTAAATCAATATGTGAAGTGTAATTCCAAGTCTATGTGCACAGTTTTTGCTTAGGTCTAATTTAAAATATTTACCCATAGATGTCTCTCCTCCTGGTATCTCCTCCACTTATCGTTATCATGGCAGTGAGGAAAATTACATCATAAGTTACTGAAGTAGAACAGAAACTGAGGTAGCACAGCAGCAGACAGACGTTTGATACGAGAGGAAGGGAGTAGACCACAAAACTCAAATGCACTTACTCGTGAAATATAAGCCTGCTCATTTTTTATGATTACCATGCCGTAAGTACAGTATATACTAGGGCTCGTCAAGTAACCCATTGCTATATGATCTTTGAGAATGTCTTGACCACAGCTATACAGTCTAACTACCTTTCACTGATTCGTTTTCAGTCAATAATGGATAATGAGAATGACAGACAAAATGGCACAAATGTCTCACAAACTTTTCTGAGCAGGCACATCCATATTGATGCGTTCCAGCACTAAAACCATTACAATACAGAATTGAGATTTCAAAACAAGACAGAAGAGAGACTGTAAAATGGACATCACTTGCTCTAGAGCCTTTGGCAGGGGACACAGCAGTCAGTAATGTTGTTCTTGTTCTGCTATTATACCTGATGAAAAGTAAATACATAGGCAATCCATAGTAAACCTTGTAAACAGTATCAACGGTTCTGAAACTTGAGAATGTATGGGCAGCCCTATTCAGAATGCCAGCAGTTTTGGGCAGATTCAAAATGTATCCATTTCTGTGCCAAAATAATAATGTGAACCAAGACCTAGGAGCACATTTCATTAATTGAGGTGAGAAAAAAGGAATCCTGTAATATCAGTCTGACTGTGTATCCACTGGTTAAACAGAATGGCAATGCAAAGATTTGCTGACTCCTTTTGTAATTTAGCTCACCATCAATAGACAATATCTGCCTTGCTACCTTTGTTTACACTGTAGAGCAAAATCTGAAATTTGAATGTGTTGAGGTGCCAACCAGGGATGATTTATGAAGCCCGCTGACAGATACATCATTTTATCCTCTAAAATGAAATAGATTAGACTTGTAATACAGTATACCAGTCCCAACTGTTGAGGCTGAGCCCCAGACCGTCATGGTCCTCTGTAGCCATTGTCACCAACATTGGCTAAAAAGTGAAATGGTTCAGAGTTCAATTCAATTTAACACTTTTGTTGAAGCAAAAGAATCAAACTGCGAATTGAAGTTGTAGATGAAAGTGAAAGGACAGAGGAGCACTTCCCTCTGTATTTATTTTTATCTCTTACAAATGCCCCCATGGAAAATGTCATTGGGGAGATAGGGAGACACTGTCATCTGTTTCTTAGTTTGCTATTCAGAAGACTGCCGATTTAACATAAAATTACCTACCCCCACTCACCCCCCATGCACCTAAATCATTGTGACTCTTGAGGACATCTTATTTTGTACAAGGTTTTGGCTTAACAGCTTACCAATTCAAACAGGGTTGGCCCTTATGTCTTATATAAACCATGAACCCAGGGAGCGATAAAGCATTGCACTTCTTCCATTAAATAGAATAAGAAATCATCTTGACAGACCCTAGATCTTGGCCTGGGTGAGTCTTCTCATGAGCGAGACTTCCTCAAGGTCAGCATGGTCATACTTTCCTCAGTGTGTGCAGACTGTTGGTGATGAATAGGGTGGGGTATAAGGAGAAGAGAAGAGGAGGACAGGGCAGGGGGAGGAGGAAGGTAATGGCAGGATGCAGGGGGGTAATGCATTGTATTAAGCTGTAAATAGAGGCCGCTAACAGTTGCTTTATAGAGGAAGCAAAAGCAAGTTTCCTTTTAGTTGTTCATCTTTGGAGGTTTCAGGGGTGGGGGTTGGGGTGTAAAGAAAAATCTGCGACAAAATAGGAGAAGTGGCACGATTCAGTTTCTAGAGTTGCTAGACGCTGTAGTGGAAGAAATATTTTTCACTAAATTATTTAATTACTAATTTTAAAATTTTAAAACAAAAATAAAAAGAGTCTTTCAATTGACCACCTCAATTAAGGCGCAGAATATTTTATAGATGATGAAAATAAAAAATTGAAAACTTTGGAACAAGACAGCTTTCCTTTTAGATGTTAAATAGTTACGATGGTAAACCGTAGCACAGAATAGTTGCATGCACATATACATTTAAAACAAGGCATAAATGACGCATGTTCATCTGCGTGATCTGGCTGGGGGATACAGTGCACCGATATTAAAATTAAAATAAATAAAAGGTGCAAAGAAAGGAATAGAGTATCAATAAAAAATATACTGGTACAATCATAGTGAACCAGATTTCATATGGGCAGTGGACCTCATGATGAAAATATGAGAGATTGAGCACATTTTTCCATTTCTCACAGTTGAATTTTTGGTTAAGGAAGGGATCATCTGTTCTGGTTGAATTTGCCAGCTACTTTCAACTTAATCATGGCATTATACTCAGAATAAAGACTATCTTAGCTGTTTTATGTCAGACAGACACCAAAGAGCAGATGAATGATTCAACTGAAATTTGAGGCACGCGTATGAGTGAGAGCATGTGAGAGATGTTTAAGTCTAACTTGTCTCACGGTAACATTTAACCATGACAATGGGCAAAGCTGCTGGATGCCGTTTTGTTATGGAGATAATAGCTTTGTCTCTTCCAAAACTGTCTTTCCCTTTGATTAGGAATTACTCTACTTGAGGTTAACACATTGTGCTACATGCACACTTATCCAGAATGCATTTACTTTATGTTGTGGCAATTGTTGCAGAGCAAAAATCGTTAGGTTTGCTGATGTTTTGAGATGGAGGTGATGACCATGATTTACTCTGAATTTATATGATTTAATTTCTATTTACTTTAGCGCTGCTTAGATGTAATGTGTAAAATACTTGGTTCAGTTTTATATACTGTATATGATCAACTCATGAGTCTAACAAATGCAAAACATTCTCCCGACAGTCATTTAGCATTGAGCATGATGATTTCCTTCTGACGGCAGAAACTATTCACCTTTCACCTCTGAGAAATAAATTAAAACACAATGGAGATGTTGTACGGCTAAATGATTATTTTGCTCCAACTGGTAACACACGTCACAGCATGACAGCACATGATATTTATTATGTAAAAACTGAGCCACAACGCTGTAAAAGGCCGTGAATAAGACAAATTAGTGGGACATGTGACTCAAGAAACACACAAATGATGCGTTATCCTTACAAGAGCATAAATTACGTAATTAACAGTGGCTCTGGGGAAATCATGATTTGAGGCTTGTAGCTGCTGGAAAAAAGGAAGAAGCAGCGTGTCTCAGATAAGAGATGATCTCTCACTGTGGCTGCTCATCAGCCCTTAATCAGATTTCTCCCCTCACTTTAAAATCAGCCCACAGATCCTCATTTTTTCCACTTATACAACATCTTTATGACTGAGAATGGACAGTCACTTCTGCTTCTCTCACTGTTGATTGTGTGCCAATGTTTTATTATTTTATGTTTGTTCTTTTCATTAATAACGGCCTGAAATATAAAAATTTTATTGATTGGACAACTGTGGTGCGCACACCAAACAGTACTTGATTTACTCTCTAGATTGACAACTTTTGCCGAACACATAAATATGATATATATACATATATATATATATATATATATATGTTATTTCAAGATTTATTCATTAAAACAAACTAACAAGAGTACCTTTGCATAATACACAACACACTTTTCACTAAATTATTATAATAATTATATAATACTTTTTCAAATGAACTTTTCTTTTCACATAACTGATCTGAACCCACTCTGATTTAGATGAATCACAAGGTTTCCAAATTTTTCTAACACAAACTGGTTAATCTGGAAGAGAAAAAGCCGCATGTGAAGCTATTCATAAGCCTTTTACAGCAATTGTCACTGTTAGACTTCATCTATTCAATATTTCCACACCACTCGCAAAGAATAAAGCAAATGTGGAAGGAGAGAAAGTAAGAATGTTCCTCCCTGCGCAACCTTAAGGGCCTGCACTTTTGCCACACAGACCCACGGCTTGACAGCCATCTAGAATTTAACTTTTTTCACTGAGTCAGTTCAGTATATTCTTCTACCTGAAATTGAGAAGGAGACAGTGCAAATGTCTCCAACTATAATGTGTGATGGTCAAAGCAATGGTTAGTTCCACTACAACCAAGCTAAAAATGTAGGCCCACACAAACACTCACACACACATAGGCAGAAGCCCTACTCGCATGAGGCTAGTATTACCTGGGGACCTCATGTGATTTAAAAATTACCCTGGAACATCTGTGTTTCATGCTGCGTATTTGCATGGGGTACGCCATGTCTGTATTTTATTCAATTCAATTATACCCCAAATATGATGTTAAAGTGCAACTTATCGATCAAAACATAAAGTTAGGCCAACTCATTCTAAAAAAGATGAGAAAAAAATAGTGCTGTCAAGCGGTGGTCGAGCGAGCTAGAGAGCGAATAAAGAGAGGGCACAACGTAAGCGAGAAAGGTGAACGAGAGTAATAAAACTTTATTTTCTGCTTGTTTCACAGAAGCACAAATAACATATCCACGCATCCTCCTCTATCCATCCCATAAGCTTTTGAGATTTCCTTCTTCTGATGGGTCTGAGCTTGCTTTTTCTGTGAATGAGTCTCCAGAAGTGAAATGACCCTCCTGAATTTGCACCCAAAATACTGTTAATTTATAATATGGTCCGTAGTCTCCATAACTAATAACAGGAAAGATGCAAAAAATGGTGGAAAGAGGCAGAAAAAGACACAAAGTCCAAACAAAAAAAAACAACACTCCAAATCACTGAGCTGATAATTTGCACTAGTATTATCACATGACCTCTGTGTTTGGCGAAATATGGTGGGTAATTTGTGGTGAACTTTTTACTTGACAAATTAAGGATATGGCACATGCGCATGCGATTAAGATCAAGGATGCCCTGTACAATTACTACAAAAAAGAGGTCCCCATTTAATACTAGTCCAGTGCGAATAGGGCTAAAGATGCTGTATGTTGCGTTTATGAGAAGGTAAAGCATTCTCTTGTGTACTGTCTACTTTAATACTATAGTGGGAAGAAATGGGGCCCATTTGTCCCTTGCACCAGCATGTAACCCTTGTGCATTATCCTCGAATCTTCTTTAGCTCAATTTTATTTGCTATAACGTTATGCGTCAGACCCAAAGAGACAGAGTCATTACAGAAAAGACAAATTTTTAATCTAGGATATTGCTTTCTCATTATTCTCTCTACCTCTGGCCTCTCGCGTGATAACTGTTTGATTAAGGCAGTTATGTCACTTGAGAGCCTGAAAGAGCCCACCTTTTAATATTACCAGGCTGACTCATTCTACCAGCAGTGCTTGAGGCAAATAATGCTTAACTGTGATGCTTGATTACGAATGCTGATGGGCCCTCTGTGACAAAGTAGTCTTTGGTATACTCCAAGTTATTCATACAATAAACAATACAAATTAATTTTCCCATACACCTCAAACTATGTTGGGCACTTAAGTTGACTGTTAAATTCCTGTTCAGGTCATGAGTTTGCCTATATAAAACACAACTTATGGCAGTTGCCTTTCAAAACTGCTAATTATAATTTTTTCTGCACTAAAGTGTGTTGTAGAGGAAAACAGGAAGCCAAATTCAGTAATATAAAGAGACTGTCATACCTGCAAGGAAGCCTTGATTAAATACTCTGCAACTAGTACTCATGTCACTACCTGAGTACTTGACAAACACTGGTGTTTGAGTAGCTTTCTGAGTCTGCCTCTGAGGTAAGACCACTCCACTTTAATTGTAAACCTCAGTTGAGGGTCCATTTGATTATCTATGATTTGAAATGGGGTGGGGGTGGGGGGACCTTGACAGCCTAAGAGAGTTTCTCAGAAAGGAGTAGAGACGTAGCAGGGGAACAACTTATAACAGAGAGGCAGGAAACTCTCAAAGGGACAGGACATCAGACAATAAATAAAGATGATTGCAGTGGCTTGTTATTTACCAATAAACCCGCATTCAATTTCAGTCATTCACGTTACCCCAAGCAAGAGGGTTCAAGTGTGCCAGCTGTAAAAACTTCCTCCTTTTAATTGAGGGTATATCAGAATTGTCCTAATGCTCTCCGTCAGCTTTGTGCCTCATATTGCTTCCCGTAATCAGAGCCAGATGACAGCAGGTAATGGAAATAGCAAATAAACGAGATCACAACCGTTTCAAAGTGGTAGTCCCAAAAAAACATCCACCTCAAAGTCACTAAGTTTATATGGGTCTGCTTTCCTATTTGCACAAACACTATCCGGTTAAAGTGGACCTTTTTTGCTGGCACTTATCTGAGAGTAATAACGCACAACAGCACTGAGTGCATTGCTACAAACATCAATAGATTGCAGTGCCGATCGCTAAAAGGGAAGGAGATGAGACTCCATGAGGCGTATCGTTTATATCGTGTAGCGTGGTCACTGTGTGCTGCCTAAGGAAGAATCCCAGACACCTTTTCTTCTACTCGCATTCTTGTGATCCGTGTTAATTAATGAGTTAATTATTGCATTAAATTTCCAGTGTGCGCAATGTGCATGATGGCCCATTAGTTTGAGATGATGAGATCAGACTAGTGAGTTTGTAGTATTCACAAAGTTAATGGAAAGCCGAGGAGATGTTTACTGCCTTGTTTGTCAGTCCTTTACTATTAACTCACAACACCCTATGATATGCCATGTCATATGCCCCCCTGCAACTCACTGTTGAACGTGCATGAATACACAGGCATGTATGTACACAGTCAGACACTTCAGTGAACATGACCATTATGGCAAGCACATTCACACATGGAAAACAGACACCTATTACCATAAACAGTATGATGATTATAGCCATACATAAGTGAGTTCCAAACATAATGTTTTTAGAGTTTATCTTTGCCCTGATAATGAGGCTTGGCTTAATGTGACTCTGTGCCTAATAACCCATAACACCACGGAAAACATATTTGCTTTTGTTTTTTCTTTCTGTTATAGTTATATTTTGCAGCACAGTTGAGCAGAAAATGGACGACCTGTTGGAGAAAATGAAGGCGAAATGGAAAGCTGAGTTAAAGAAGCACAGAGTTGAAGGGGAGTTGAGGTTGAACGGATGCCACAGCGTGGTAACCCTTCTTAGGTTGATTCACTCCACTCCCACTACCCTCCCCTCGACAGAGACCAAGAGACCACAGGGTTCAACTGCATCATTTTAGGTTCACTGACTTGGCAAAACCTACCATTTAATGAAATTAGGTCCAGAGTGCTTTGTCGGGAGGTTTCATTTCAAGGACATAACTCCAATAAAGGAGAAATAGCTTCTGTTGTATTACTGACATAATATTCCCGTGCAAGTTTCCAGTCTTACTTAAGTTTTACTTATTTGCATGTGTGTTCCACTTAAAATAAGCATATCTTTTGTTTAAGAATTTTCTGGACTAACAGAGAAGCAGGTGCATAAAAAAAAGAAATGCAGATTTGTGTCTTCCATATCAAATATATCAAACGTGTTTCTACATCAACACTTTTGACACCACACACTAACTCATCTTTGCTGCTACACTGCAGAGGCCATCAACCTGACACAGCAAGACTGTGTTTTCTGTATTTTACACTGGCCTGCTCGATTTTGCACTTGCAAGTGTATATACAGTACAGTATATATACTGTATACAGTATATACTAGGGGCTGGGCGAAAAATCGATATTATCGATTAGTTCAAATTTGTGATTTTGAACAATTTTTCAAATGAAAATCTACATTTTCTTTTTAACTTCTGTCACCGCTGTTTTTGGGCTTCTGTAGTTCATAGTAAGCTGCGAACCCCCCCATCCTTACTTCCTCCAGAGATACATGCAACAACATCGCCGCAAGTGTTAAGTAGGTTCCCAAATAAGGGACAGTCTTGTCAGTCTTTTGGGACTGTTTCGGTTTTGCGCAGTCAGATCTCAAACGAATCACAATCCGCTGCAAAGTTTCCCACAGTCAGCAATAAATTTATCATTGTGGGGCTGCACAGTAAGTGCAAACGATACAAGACGTGGTGTGCAGTAATGGGACATCAATATAAGTGCAAACAATACAAGACATGAGGACAGGAGAGGTAGCAGAGTTACTACAAACTAAGATAATTGAAACAGAACAAAACAGAACAAAACAGAAGAACAAGAAATAGAGAAAATACACCACTACGCATACACAAATAATAAAAGGGAAGGGGTTTTGAAATAAAAATAAAAAATCTATTA